>CP135542.1:4180353-4210659 GCA_032402905.1 Khaya senegalensis | reverse complement strand
CAAAGTTGTTTTCTGTTTGTTGTAACTTCTCTGGAAATTTCATTGCATACGGGATTTATATGTTGACCTGATGAGAATCCACGGAAGGAACGTAAATGAAATTTTCAATTGTACTTTTCAAGTTTTCTAATGCTAGCTAATATTTGGAAACATTTGACCAATTAATATATTCAAAATTGGTCTTGTTCGGCTGTACTTAGGTTTACGGGAATAACTGTAGCATTTCTTAAATAAATTCAGGTTTGTACTTTATTTTTTATTTTTTTGCAATAACCATTATTATGTTGCTTGCTCAGAGTTCTTGCCTTTGCAATTGGTTTCTCTAGTGTGATATGTTATATTTCAGTTGAATCTTATGTGTTTGTGATTTGGTAAATCTTATGTTTTTATTGTTTTTGCGGTTATAGGAAGTTTTACCATGGAAGAGGTAAAGTTGTTCGGTTCTCAGTGAAGAAAACTTGTGAGCTTAGAACTGTTTTTGATCTGAAAATCCATACTCGCCTTAGGGAGACTTCACTGAGATGTAGCTGCTGGGGGTTTTTAGTGAACACTGACAATGCAACAGCCTCTGATTGGGTTCCTATTGGTGATCAGGTACTTCTGATGGCCAGTATATTCCTTACATATCTGGCTGGAGTAATTCCTGTTCAGAAGTCTAATATCACTTCCCCAAAGGAGATCCTTGATAAAAATATGTTCCTTGGAAGCTCAACCTCTCCTGGTTGGAAGGGTAAGCAGATGAAAATTTTTGAAGTATGTTTTCTTCTATTTAGGTGATGAATTATTTACATTTTGTTCTAGGCAGGTGATAAAATTATTTACGTTCTGCTCTAACTACATGTAATCTATTTGATGATATGAGTGTAACTCTCAGTTTTTCCTCTAAATGCAGTGGCAGGAAGAAAGATAAAAAAGGTAATTTGAAGTGTGCATGACAAGCAGTGAGAGAAAAACTTTTGGATTCTCTAGATGCTATTGAACATGGCAACAATTTGGGAGTCAGAGTCCTTAAATTTGAACAACAACAGGCGGCAGGGCCAATAAGTCTGTGCGCTGTATCTGACCATCCAAAGTTAGGGTTGCTTTGGGCTTCTTTTCATCAGCTTGAGAAAGAGGTAGGCACTGTCTATATTGTCTCCCTGTCACTATATTTGATTTGCATAACTTTACTTTCTTTAAAAGAAATATTGAACATTTCACTTGCCTTGATGAGCTCTTATACTGATTTATAAGACACTGCATGTAAACGAATGAGAATTTTGATAGTGGAAGTAACTTCTTTTGGTTGTATTTTTGAAAGAAGATTGGTGGACATGCTATTAATCAGCTTTTAAAGAAATTTTACAGATTATCACATATTGAGTGTAGGTCCAAGTTTGCTTGGTGTATTTATGTAAGGGAAATGGTAAATTAATGTTTTCATTGTTCTTACTACTAGATAGATATGTTTCTTGCAGATATATTTGTTTAAAAAATGACAAGTGTAATCATATCTAACATTGTCTTATGCAGTTACTTTATCATGCTCCAACATATGAGAATGGCCAATATTTATTTGGTGCATAATATCCTAATTTTCTTGATTTGACAATATGCTTTCTGTAGTTATTTTTCAAAATTAAATTGAACATGAAGTTGACCTTTCGCCCTCCTTTTTGCTGTTTCCTACACACGTGGTCCTAAATATAATCAGTAATTTTTTAGCTTTAATGGAGATTTTACTACAAATAGTGAACCGAAGATTATTTTGATGACCAACTGAAAAATACACCTTTTATTATGAATGGCAACACACATATAATTTATGATTAAAACCATACTGGGATAGTCAACTAAACTGGTGGGAAGTTGGTCAGAAAACACCTTGATGCTATTTACTAATTCTTGAATAGTTTAAAACCTCTGAATTTGTAGCTAAGCATGTAGGTGAACTCTCTTTTTAGTGAATTTTGATGAATTTATATATTATATATGTATACATATATATATTTGTGGTTATTAGGGGTTTGCATGGTTAATAATTACAATATTTTTTTATAGTTATTTCAGTCAGTTGAAAAATTGCTACATTTGAATGATTAGATGTTGCATAATTCTTTTTCATTTTTTCAGGTAAATAATATCTCAGTTAATCCTGATGCTGTAAACAGGGATGACTGGTTGACAGTTTTTTCTAAAATTATTCAGAAATCCTGTCAACCAGTATGCATCGCTTGTCTGGAAAAGGAGTTTTGCCTTGAAAACAACAATCTTGATGAGGTATCTTGAAAAATTCTATTTGTTATATTGTTGGGTTAACTGCATATTTATTGGAACTACGATGTTTAGATCACTTGCCATTTCTTTCTACTCTACTTTTCAGGCACTTATTTCTCTATAGATTATAGAGAAGTTAAAAGGAGATGATAATATTCTACCAAACATCATAAGATCAGGCAAGGGAGATCTTTATGCAGAACTAGTATGCTTTATTCGCCATGGTACTCTCAGATAAAGTGAGGTTCTTGACTTGGTTCTAGTTCCTATCAATGGTTTTCAAATTATTATTCTCCTTATGCCTATTTTTCCTTAAAATATTATCAATTAGTAGTTTCCAGCATATCCTAAAGGTGCACAGCTACATGTTAGCACCATTTTTGCACATTACAGTGAAACATGTTGTCCTGCTCACCTTTCCTTCTTTCAAGTGAGAATTTTTGTTTTCTTTTATATTTTCCTTTCTTTCTAGAGAACAGTTTTCTATTAATTTTAGTCTGTTTCTATAAACCACGTTTACATTGAGAGAGAAGGAAAATAGTGTGATATGAGGGATATTTATATTAAAATTAAAGAACTGCACAACAGGGAAGTGTGATACAGTGAAAACAAAGTATTGTAGTAAAAGAAAAATAAAGTAGATTTGGTACTTTTCCAAGCAAAAGTAGATTTGTCCGGTGCCAGTCTTCGGTTTGTGCTTTATTAGACCACTACATGACCCCTTTTTAATTTTCTTTGTGGTGTATAATGAGGAATTTAGTACTTGCAATGGTATTCCGTTAATGATATCCATTGCCAGCTGATTGGATGGTTTTCCTACGTCGTATGAGAATTGAGTTTCAGAATGTTTTTGCAGGAGGCTTCTGATCACATATAATATTAGTGTCAACAAAATATGACTTTTTAGGAGGAGCTTAGTAACAATAATATCTTTTAGATTTGATGGAGCATATCTTCTTTCCATATATCTACGGGTTTATAGAAGCCTCTTTTCACTGTAGTTCCCTAATGGTGCAAAAAATAGTGGTTCATTATTTGGCTTAAAGCAAGCTAGATGGAGGCTTTAATGGTGTAACTTATAAATGGTTTCTGAGGTTCTTGGCACAGTGTAGAACAGCAAAATTGACCTCTTTAAAACTTTGGTTGCTTTCAACTCTTGGTTAAGGTTGCTTTCAACTCTTAGATTAACCAAAGGTGAATTATGGAAAATGTATGTATCCCATGGCAGTTGTAAAACTGATTAATTAAGGGGAAGGCTGAATTTAAAACTCTTCACCAACCTGAAATTGGGATGGAAGAAATCTGTAGTAATGGTTCTAAAAAAAAAAAAAATAGAATTGCTTGAAGGATCTTTGATTGTATTTCTTTGGGATGATTCTTTGATAACCAATAGCAGTTTTGAATTTTAGCTGTATTTATATTTTTATTAACTGCTGCATATTAAGAGAATTATTTGCTCTCTGATTTCATTCTATTCTGTCTCTAAGATTAATGTCATAATTTTATTCTATTTAGGTGTAGTATCTACCTCTGTTTTATAGTTATTTAGACACTGCTTTCTTTTAGCAGAAAGGGTAGCTCTTACGATCATGGCATGTTTACTTCATACGCAGATTCCATTTTGGAAGATTTGGTGATAACTTTAGCAGATGGGATTGCTAGTATATATTTGGAGCTAATTTCTGTTGACAGTAATTTGTCAAATGAAATTAATAGCCTTGGTTTAGTTATGTGTAATCTGTCCACTTGTGCTCTCCAAAAATTGTGCAATGAGGTATGAGTATCTCCTTCTGCCAACTTGATCCTCATGCTCAATTGTGTAGTGTGCGCATGCGTGTGTATATATCTATTTATATATTTTGCCTTTTGATTCCGTATCTCACTCTTCATAGCAAAAAGGTAAGGAGTTACTAAGTGGCCCAACAATGAACCCTTATAATTTGTATCTCGTGTTTGTTTGATATGTCTTGAAGGTTTTCTGAATCTCTGTCTCTCCATATCACAAATTATATGTAGCACCAGACTTTGAACATCCTATTTGGTATGATTGTGGTTGTAGTTATGGTACTGTGATTTGGTGACTATTAAGTACGTTTACTTATTAACCAGGCCCCAAGGGCATCATAGTTTACCCTGCATTTGACTAGTCATCTGTGGTGTAGCAAATCCTGAAGTTGTGTCTTAACTTCTTGGCTATTCTGCATGCAACCCTAGCCTCTGCTTCTCTCTTCATTTTTTCAGTGACCACTTTCTACTTTAGACAATTGTGTGCTTTAAATCAAGGCTTTTGTAAATTTTTTGTGAAAAGAAGGATTTGAATCATTGGTTATATCAACATGTCATTCTCTATTTCAAATATTAGGAGGATGATTATCAAAACCAACTTTTTTTTTTCCCCTTGGGTACAGGTGGGCTTGAAACAGTGGTTGTATCAAAATGTGGAGACAGTTGTATCAATGTATGAGGATCACTTTGACTTATTCACATTTCAGAGCCAACTAGTTGAGGAAGCTAGCATGGATCATCAGACTCAGAACTGCAGTTGGTGGAAGAAGTTTACACAAAGAAAATCTCAGGCTTTTACATCCACATTACGTTGCATTAAGATAATGAATATCTCCTTTTTAAGTTAAAAGAACCAAGGAACTAAGGGCCTTGACAGGATGGTGAATATTTCATCTTTTTCTTTTTCTGCTTCATGTAGGACTAGGTTATACAAGGAATGTGATCCTTAAACTATCAAATTGCGATCCACATTTTTTTTTGGGCATTGAGGCTTCTTGTAGGAATAATGGTTCAATAATCTGAGATTCTGAATCAGAGTTGATTTTGATAACCTTTATATAACTATTATCTGGAAATCAGATGTATCAAAGCTCAGAATTATCAATACCGTAATGTGAGAAACGCTGTGTTCATGTGTCTTGGTATGCCCATTTATTGTGGTCTCTGGTATTATAAATTATGGCTTTATCAAGTTTTGCCGTAATCTGAATATTTGAATATGCAAGAGAGAAATGACATGGGGCATTAGAAAACACAAGGTTTGGACCGAACCTGTATTTGAATTGTAATTAAAGCTGTGATCAAAGATTAGTTTAGCGGTCATATTTCAGTCCTTCATTTATAGAATCAGATGCAAAATGTGTTGTCAATTTGGTTTTTGGAACAGCAAGTAGTATTAAGGAGATATACTGGACAATTATAGAGATCCAAGATAGAGTTAAGGATTGTGGAAGTTTTAAAGTTTGTCATATACCACGAGCGGGAAATACTGCTGTTCATAATATAGTTAGGATATCTTTTAGTGTTACTGATGTAGTAATTCGACTGGAAAACGTCCCAACACAGATGTTTATTGTCTTCTTTACTTGGTTTCTAATGAAAATCTAATTCAAAAAATGAAGAAAAACAGAGAGAAAGATTTGTCTGTTTGTTTTGCACGAATGTTTTATAATTTAATGTTCATGAAGAAAATGTGGGAACACAAACATGAAGAAAGTGCTGTGCACATAGATGAATTATATTATACTTTTTAAAAGATCAGCAAAAGCAAAAGTAAATTCAGAAGATATTTCTTGTGCCCTACCAACCTCACATGATAATCTCTGGTGCTGAAACTTCTTATTATACTTTAAGCAATTCATTGTGTCCATAACTTTATATAAAGCTAGATCTCCCTCTTAGAAACCTGATCTTCTAACTAGAAAATACTTTAGATGCTTGTCACAAAAAAAAAAAAAAAAAAAAAAGTGTGTTGTCAAATTAGGGTTTCTCCTAGGTCCAGACATTCACACTTTGACAAGTTTGACCAGGCAATGGTAGCATTTTGTGATGAAGGATTCTCAGCTGGACAAGATAGGCAGAAAAAAAAAATGGAAAGAAACAACAAAAGAGCAGAAAAAAGTATGCATAAAGATGTTAATGAAGCATCACTATTGAAACACAAAAAATAAAAAAAGATAAATGGTAAGTGCTAAATACAATGTTGAAGATGAGTATCTCAACGCCATACAATTACAATAGTTCTTGCTTTTGGCAAGCTGTCTATCATTTCTGAAATATAAATAAAAGAAACGGTTGTTTGATTTATAAAAGATTGTGTATTACTGTGGACCACGTTATAGTGTTTTGGCCACTTTTCTAGACTTTTTGCTCGATGTTTAGCTGGCGAAAACAACCTCACACTAAACCACTTATGCAGAGGGAAACTGCTGTGATTTGATTTGATTTGATTTTGATTTATGATATTTTGAATCTTCATTCATTTAAGACAAACAAGATCTTGCTTTCCTTTTTTTTTAATTATTTTTATTTTATTTCTTTGGTTCTTACGTGTTTTTTTTTTCTTTGCCTTTGTATGCATTTACCATCAGAGAATTTTGTTAAGAGGGGTGCTTTGGGAATTGGGTTAATGAAATCCATATAAAGTACTTATTAATCAGTGCTACAATCAAGACATAGGATGTTGGGTTAATGAAATCCAAATAAATTACTTACTAGTCAGTGCTACAATCAACACATAGATACGTCAACTCAAAGAAGTTAAAGAATCACTGTTGAGGATAAGGTTACCGTGCATTGCAATGCATCTAATTCAATAATTTCGATAATCTCTTCACTTTTTACACATTTATTACATTTGTATCCGACAATAGTTATATTATACCGGGTCCGCTTAATTCGTGACGTGTAACCTATTTTTATTTATAATAAAAGTAATTTTATTATAAACATAAACTTATTTATATGAATTGATGTGAACTCCACGTTTTATATCTTCACATAATTAAAGAAAAATCCATAAAAATAAATTAAATTATATTAAAAATGAGACAACAATATTTTGTATTTCCAATATTATTTGGTCACAAGTTGCAACTTGATATCATATATATATTTTTTATAAATATTAAGATTTATGAAAATATGAGATGCAATGTATATATTTGCTTAAACTATGAATCTATAATTTCTTTTATATCAATTGATTAAAATATATTAATTTTAATATATATATATATACTTAGCAATATTTTATATAAAAAAATTATTTTATTAATGTCTAGCAAAATGCATATTTTAATATATGAGAAAAATTCTTAAAAAAATTTTTAGGTGAAACAATTTTATCATATTAGTTACAATAATATGATAGAATTATTTAATTAGTAAAAAAAAATATAATAATATATTAAATAGTCAGTCTTACTATTCAATTATTATTATTATTTTACTTAAGTGAATTTATCTTAATTTTTTTATTTACTTTCAATTGATGATATTTCCTCTCTTTATTAATAAAATAATCTCATTTTATCATTTTAACAATGTGGTAAGATTATCCTATTTAAAACTTTTTCAAACTATTATAAAATCATCTTTCATGTAACCAATAGTATGAAAGCATGTGGTATGTTATGTATGGTTTGGTTTGCATATAATTCAACTTTACGCTATGCTTCTTTTTTTTGGCGCAATAAATAAACAAAAACAAGAGAAAAGAAAACATGTGCCTCTAGAACAGGCAGAAATCTCTAATTTTGGTAAAATCTAATTTAATAACCTCAACTTTATTATGTAATGACTGATGGTTTTACATTAGAAACAGACATTCTAAATATTTATTATAATCTTTTCATGCCAAATAATGTGTTATTTATTGATTGAATGAGAAATTAGATAAATAAATTATTTTTAAAGTGATGGAAGTTTATCATGTAATAAATAAATTAAAAAAATCACTTAATAGAGTCAAATTTGAAAAAATTATATAAAAATATAGTATTATTATGAAAATACTTTATTTGAGTCACATTAAAGAGAATATAACAAGAAGTTATAAAAATAATTTTAAATACATTTCAAATATTTGTATGAATAAATTGTCAATAGAATGGTTGGCGCACTACTACGTACCAATACTTAGAAATCTCTAATTCAATAAATTTCTGACAGATGTTAACTTTTTTAAGAAAATAAAATAATAGTGTATATTTAGAAAAATTTTGGCCTTGCAATCCCTATGTTCCTAACTAACTGTTTGAAATTTTATATATGATTAAAGGAGGTCTTTGGGACAGGTCACACAAGACATCCTACAAAGGCTCCTAAAATTTAGCTTAAAACTTACAACTCCTACCTATGATTGTTCATTGATTGAGGAACCGAGCCCGTAAAAATAAAACTAGTTCATCTTAAGACATTTGACCAATCCCAGCTTTAAAGAATTTTAATCCAAAACAGAAAGCTAAATATAAAAACAGAAAAGAATAAGAAGAAGAAGAAGAATAATAATAATAATAATAATAATAATAATAATAATAATAATAATAACTTTTGATTACTAAAACACAATTGTCCGACTGCTAATTAGCAAAAGCTTGATCGAGGCACTTTTATAAGGCAAACCTGGAGAAGTGGAGCTGAACCAAAGATTATTACTTGATAGATATTATTTGATGGAATATAACATATATTTTTATTTATTTATTAGCTTCTTTGGGTGGCCGAAAGTGTTGGGCTATGGCATCTGCCTTAAAAGGATAATTTATACCTATA
Source organism: Khaya senegalensis (assembly GCA_032402905.1). Lineage (NCBI taxonomy): Eukaryota > Viridiplantae > Streptophyta > Magnoliopsida > Sapindales > Meliaceae > Khaya > Khaya senegalensis. The sequence goes on along the minus strand of CP135542.1, from coordinate 4,201,842 downwards.
TATATATTACTTTATACCAAATAAAAAAATTTGCTATAATTTGGCATTGATTTCAGTCATTTTGACAGACTCAGAAGCATCTATTGCATGCTTTCCGTCTTTTTTTCTATTGAAAAATTGAAGGTTGTGTAGCAATATATAGTACTATTTATAAAGTGAAATCTTGGTTTCTTCAGTTTCTGAGTACGATAGTCAATATTTTGCTTCATCTTTTAGTTTGGCATTAAATATTTTCATTACAGCATACAAAGCCTTGCCTTGCCAAATGCATTTTGAATTTGATAAATGTTCCATCTTGTTAATTTGGTATGGTTTAATGGTCTGACTTCATACAATTATCTAATGCATACATACCGGATGATCTCACAGCCAGTTTAAATGTTGACTATTGCAACTAACTAAATAAAGTTAGGTATGTATGCCAATTCTAACTACAGCTTTAAAGCAATTAAGACCATAACCATAATATAAATATTACATAATATAGTATATAGGAAAACAAAACCAAATCTTGCAGCATATTAAGACTACCAACATTCTGGAAACATAACTTAATTTTAGGAAATATTAGAAAATTATGGTGTTTTGTCAAGCTGATACTATAATTAAATATATGGATTTTATAAGATGTATTTTTTAGGTTTATGGAAATTTACTTTGTAGAAAGACACTTATTTTCCTTCTACATTTTCATCTCTATTCCTTTAACCATGAGTTAACTAACTAGTAGATTTAAATATTTTTAATTTATTTATTTAAATAGTTTATTCATCTCTATTTAATATTTTTATTCTTTAATTTATTTATATTAGGCACTAATTTATATCCTCAATTGTTTTTTATATAAAATTTTAATTATTTTAAAATAAATATTATTAATATATTATTATACTATTTTAAAAATAATTTATTTTAAAATTTTAAAATTTTATAAAACAATTGTTGTGGTATTTAAATAATATAATTAGAATATTTCAGTGTAGGTATTATTATTAATTAACTTTATTTGAATATTTATACAATAATTTTTTTTTTAATAGAAATATGAATTATATGAATTTGATATGGAGTAATAAATAATTCTAAATTAATTTGTTATAGATTTTATATATGTACACTACTAAATATTTATAATAAAATATTATTTTATTTTTTTAAAAAAGTATAACTAACAAGTTCTAAAAGTTAAATAAAGATAATTAAATTACAGTATTACTTAGAAAGAATAAATAAATTAAATTATTTTAATATTTTAGTTAGTTAACTCAAAGTTAAAGTAATACATAAGAAAAATAAATGTATTTTTTTTACAAAACTTTTTAAAAATGAAAATTATCACAAAATTAAAAAAAAAATGATAACATCTTAAATATATTATAAACATGGAATCCATTGGTATAGTGAAAATGTGACACTCGTTATCAACACGCTATTAATATGGAAGATATACTAATGCCAAACACTCGGTGATGTGAATTCAATGTTGTCCACTATTAACTATACCAAAGTGGGAAAAGAATACATTTGTTGGAAAATATTAGAAGGTACTGAAAATAATATATTAAATAGATACCTTTTACAATTAAAAGTGATTCGTTATACCAAATAATAATACTACTAATTCCTCTCAACATCAATATGGGAATTATTTATTCAATGGTGTCAAGAAAAAGAATTAATAATAAAGAAGTATTAATAATCCGTTAATCGATGGGAATAAGTTATCAAGTATTTGTGGAAAAACTTGGTGTATTTTATATTCTTTCTCCCCTTGCTTGCATGCATGCATAGCATAGCCTCTTCTCTTCTCCAATCATGTCCATCTTTTAGAAGATAACAATGTGTTTGAAATTAAATCTGTAACAGATGGTTCATATCTTATTGCATATGAAGGATATTAAATTAGGCTAACCTCAAATTGTGGACCTTCAAGTAAGGACACAATTTTCATATATCTTGGATTTGCTGCTATGTAGAGAGCTTCCAGGTTACCTAGCTACCAAAAGAAAAGAAAAGATTGATTGATAAATGGGAGAGTTGTCGTGTCTTATGTTCAATGACTTACTGTTATTACTAGTTTCTTGTTTAAATCAAAGTTATAAATTTGAAGTAATCTATACAATTAAGGTCCACTCAATTGACTTTTAATGGTAATGTTATGGAAACTTTTGCAAAGCAGCACATGGGCAAAGCAAAGATTGAGTGTTGGGTGTGTCTCGAGGAATTATTTGATTCGTTAGCATCGATTGTTTTTCTTTCTTCTTTCTTTTGTTCTTTCCATGTAATTTAGTTGCATTTTTGATTTAATAGTTCCCAAAACATGTATATGTATGTATGGATGCATATAGATTCTAATTTTTCTACCGAAACAAACAAATACATCAGCATATATGCGTATTGATAATCAGAGAGAGATTTCGTGATAAACATGAAAGGGCAGGGGGGAAGTTCACTCATTAAAGTCTAATCAATCTACTCTACCTTTTCTTCTTGTGCCATTTCTGGTACATGTAAATCTCGTCTTTTTACCACACTGGACTAGGTTACACGTACGTATTCTTTTATTTAAGTATTGGAGACCTTAAATGTTCTTTACAAAATTTGAAATAAAAAATATTAAAATATATAGTAAAAAATAAATAATATTTAAAATATATAATAAAAATTTAAAATATGTTAAAAAAATTTAAAATGTATAATAAATAGTATTTAAAATATAAATAAAAATTTAAAATTATTTTTAAATAATTTTAAAAAATAAATATAAGAATAAATGTGTGAACTGTATTCTAACCCTACCCTTTTACCGTGCAATAGCAAATTGCAATTGATGACGAGAAAATTACAAGTATGGGCTTAACTTAGTACGTACCATTTCTCTCTCTCTCTCTCTCTCTCTCTCTCTCTCTCTCTCTCTCTCTCTCTTTTTGGGTCTCTCAATCGTGATTTGAAATAAGTTGCCGAGGCATGCAGTCCCGGTGGGGACCCGTACATAACTCCTATTGAGACATGCGTGCATGTTTCGCTTTTTATTTTATTTTATATTTTAAAAAAATAAATAACTAGATGGAGAAGCAGCAGGGCAATAGTCTCTTGACGTACAAAGTGAAGAAGAGAATACGATGCTTTGCTTTGCTTTCTTTTTCCTTATATTTTGTTGCCGTAAAACTACTTTCTATTCTATTCTAATTCTATTATGTTGCATAACTCTTCAATTTAGACCTACTCTCTCCCTTTCTACCACTTTCCCTCGCACATAACTCTTTGATTTTGTTGTTGCTTGATTATTATAACTAATCAAAAGTTCATACTAATATACATACATATATATATATATATATATATGAAATCGAGTTAATTTAAGAGAAGAGGTATTCATATATAATAGTTCAAGAGTGCCAACTCTTTTTTGCTCCTACTTATAGAACACAAACTTAAAAATGTTATTAATGTAAATGTAACGGCCCCATAAATTGCTTCATTCTAATTTGACGCATTTGATTAACGAGCAAATTAATTAACAACTTGAATTTCATTGAAGGATATTACATCTCTTTGTCAACTTCCTAAAACCATGACTATGGTGAGAAATCTATGATTTAATTAGGGGATCGAATGTGGAAGCCAACTCAGAAAGAGAGGTGTGTTGGTATCTTCAATTCGTATAAACTAAGCTAAGAACAATATCACAAGATTTATTTTTCATTTCTTAGGGTTCTCCAAGTCAAAGAAAGAATTCTTGGAGAAACGGCCAAGTAAGAAAAAGCCACCACTCTCTTCCTTCCTTTATTTACTTTTTAACATTTTTATATTGCATTATATTTTTATTTATTATTCATTTAGAAGATGCATGGCCCATGTGCAATATGTTTATCAGTAGGGGCATTTATTTTAAATGTTAATCAATAATCAAGGCAAAAAATTTATGGCTCTATCATTATTATTAATTCAAAACCTTAGCTAGGTTAAATAATTTCATGCTACAATCCTTATATATCATGGGGGCGGGGCCATCTGGTGAATTCACATACAAATTTGATATAAAATTCCATGTTAAGTTTAGTCATTAATTGTTACATCAAAAAGAAAAGAATATGTGCATCGAATTTCAAAACCTCCTTTCCAATATTTACTTTTGGTGAAGCTTCTGCTATTGCTTGTTCCTTTATTTCTCTTTTTTTTTTTTTTTGTTTTCGTTTTTCTATCTCCTTTGCTTTCCTTCTTAGCTCAGCTGCAGCTGGTTCATGGATATTGAACCCTTTTGGGCTCTTGGGGGGTGTTGGTTTGTTGTTTTTCTTGATTGCATGGCTGAGCCTAAATCACAATCTAAACTCTCTAAAACCTACACTAAATCTTTCTCTTTCCTAGTATTTTTTTCCCTAATTTTCAGCATATTTATTTTTCTTCAGCTGAGTACTACTAGTACGCAAACACTTCCGTCAAAACTGGACTCCTCTATAATTACCAGCAAAAGGTTTCTTTTGGAATCCACCTCTGAGTCATCGTCTACAACTTTCACCATGAACTTGCATCCAGAACAAACCAAAAACATGCATACTTCATCATCATCATCATCAAAATCTAGAAGAACAGAGTTTGGAGGTGATAAGCATGAAGTTCCAAGCGGACCAAACCCCATATCGAACAGGTAAGTTAATAGTTAAATGGAGCTGGGCGGTCACGAGAGCAAGTCGTTTGATTGAAGATGATAAAGTAATTGCAACGGCAAAGTTGTTAATTACAAAAGTGTCAACTTTTTATGGTTATTGTTTCAGTCAGCCATTAATACAGCTTGTCCTCAGTGAGTGCGAGAGAGGGAGAGGTTTGTTTGTCTTTGTTGTTATCGTCGTCATCCTTAATTACCTGTTACTTCTTTTTTTTGGGTTCCTCTTCTTCTTTTTCTTCTGTTTCCTTCTTAATTATATCAGTAGAAATGTATAGCAAGAGAGATACTTATCGTTATACTTTTCTATATATATGCAACCATCTATTTGTTTTTAATATAGATTATGAGGATCATGGCATGGTTTAAATAGATACATCTCTGCAATATTGTACACTTACTTTTTTTTCCTTCTATTGTTTTTGTAAAATATATAGATCATGCTAGCTAATTGATACATTAGATTACTAAGCACTTTCTGTAGATTTTACTTGTTTATGGTGGCTCTTTTTGCCGCTGTTAACAGTTGAAAATTAATCTTGAAATTTTTTCCGAGAAAGGCAATAATATTAAGAGTTTTGTCTTATAATCCTGTCGAGGGGTTGTTAGGTTCTGGTTTTAGAGATGCAAACTAAGATATGGTAATGTTTCTCTTAAAGCATGAAATAAATGGTCGACTGAAGAAATGAAAGTGAATTAATAATTCTGAGTTGTATACTGTGATATATATTTTCTGCATATCTTTTCATTTCTATAGAAACTACACAATAAGACAGATTGATTTTGATTTGAGGAAGAAGAGGAGGAGGAGGAGGAGGAGGAGGAGGAAGACGAAGAAATGATAGTATTAATATCGTTTTGCATGGGTTTCGTTGCATTCAATTGGGTGTCCGTGTGAGGGAAAAGCAGAAGATAAGAAGGGAATCTGAGAGCTGAGAGGTGAGAGCGGCGGGGAAGGCTGTGGATTCAGATCTCAGAGGGTGCCTTTTGTTTTGCCTGAGAAAGAGAGAGAAAAAGAGAGAGAAATAGAAATTATTTGACCAGTCTTTCGTAATTTGGACTTTGGCTTTTGTCTTCTCATAACACAATGTTCAAGAATTAAACATAGATGGGATTTCTTGCTTGCCAACAAACCAAACCCAATCATTTAATAATTATAACATTACTCATCTTCTGTTGTTGAATATTTTGCAAACCCAATGATAACCCAAACGATTAATATAGAGATATGGTACTACACATTCCTTTTCAACCAAGATTTAAAACAACATAAAATTTAAAATAATTAATAATTTTAATATAATTAATAAAAATAATTTAAACATAAAATAACAAATTTAAAATATTTAACAAAAAATTTTAAAAATATAATAAAAAATAATTAAAATATAAATAAAAAATTTAAAACAATCAATGCACAACTTAACAAATCGAATGTAATATTACATCCGATGTATTTTAGATAATCCCTATCATTTCATATAGTATTTTTGTCGCTAAAAAATGAAAACTTTCATTTATTCCATCAATTCCTTAGTTTACAGCCACCATTTTATATTAAATATTTTATGTTTTGTATCAAAATTTAAAGTTAATTTGTGTTATAGTGCATATAGGATTCTAGTGCATATGTATACATCGTGCATCACTTCACTTTTTCCTATTCTTTCATTCTAATTTTTAACCTATGAAAATAATTAAAAATTAAAAATTGTAACAAAAAGTAAGAGAATGAAAATAAAGAAGTTATAAATTATAAGAGAAGATGTAACATCTTGAAAATCATATACTCTTAGAATCCTATCATGAAGTTGTATTTCAATATTTTTGAGAGTTTTGATAAGAGAGAGAGTTGGCCGGTATTAGAGACAGTGTACTGTGTAAGCAGAAAATATAGTATTTTATTATCGGCATCAAAAATTTGACGACGAAAGCCAAAAACTGTAATTTTTCATCGTGCATGCACAATTATATAAGCGGGATAGGGTTGGAAAACCCAACCTCACTTTTTTCCTCCATTTTCTCTCTTTTCTCTCTTTCCTCCTTACGCCTCTCTCTCCTATGAATAGTGACTTTCGTCACCGAAACTGGGATCACCTCACCGCCAGCAAGTGGAGGACCGTTGGGCCGTCGTGAGTGCAGCGCCGCCAACCCCGCCACCATCGCAGTCGCCACGCGCCCTTACACGCCGCCTGAAGTCTTACCGACGTGAACTTTGACCGCCAATTCACAGCGGTACACGGTGAATTGACCGACACCTCCGACGCGTCTGGCACCGTCTCGCCGCCCTCTTCACGGTGGTGTACCCAATTATGGCATTTGGCCACCGAATTCCGGCGAGGGATGGCTAATCGGCAAGCTGTCTTTCTGACAAAATTTTTGACGATTGGTGCAGCTCCGATGGAATATGAACCGATTAGTGTGCTCTCTGACACTCGTACATCAATGCGGTATGTTTAGATCTCAATTTGGATGGTGTTTCGATGATGATTCAAAGGTCCAAAGTAGGTACCTTGAAATCTGAAAATTTAGGATGTTTGGTGATTTTAATTGCTTAAATCGGTATTTTGTGGTATATGGACACCATGGATAGTATCCTGACCTCACAAGAATCGCGATGGTATGTTCTATTCATGAAACGAAAACCGAAATTTTGTGGGTTAAATAGTGCTTATAAATAGTATCGGTGAACAGTAATTGACATGTTTTTTGAGAAAAAATGTGTAGCATACAGAAGAGTATTTTGGATGCGTATATACTCTCCGGGACAGTTTTTCATCATCCACATAAGTACTGGGTGCCCGGAGGTAAGATTATATGATATTTAAATTGTGAAAAAATAGATTTTTTTCATAATGTTTAAAATTGTATGAATGTATATCATAACAATGGTTTAAATTGTAGAAAAGTCTCATTGACAAGGAATGGGCATGATTGTGCAATTACAAATGTTAGTATCCGTGTTTTAAAATATATATATATATATATGTATATATATAGTTATAAGCGTAATACCATCACCGTCGACCTGCAGTGCTACATTAGATATTCTAAAATACTTATACAGCATTGTATGTCCCATGTTTGTATATATATATTTATATGGTAGGTACGCTTGTATATACATATGTAATTATGCCCGTGTGATTGAATGATTGAGTAGATGTTGCACGTGATTGTTTGCAATGCTGTCTGGATGAACATGTATATATATGTTAGTGTGTTATAATTATTGTGTCGTAGTAAGATAATGAGTATAATTTGACTTGTGATAACATGTTGGGATTGCGTGTAATGATGCAATATATGATAACCGATTAAAATATATTTCTGTGAATTTGTATTAATAGCGATATAGTGTATCCATGTGCTTGGATTGGAATATATTTCTGTATCTTATTCTGATTGTGTTATGATGTATTTATATGCCTGAGTGGAATATGTTTTTATGACTTAATACTGCTAGCCTTACGATAAATCCATGCGTATGAAGTCTTTTAGAAGATAATGGCTAATAAATGTGTTTCATAGGTAATTATATTACCTATTATGAAATTATTAACGTGCCTTTTGGTTAATGTAGGTAAAATGGTCATTTTGTCATGATTAAGTCGACTAAGAATAAATCTGTGTGGATAACTGATATAATTGGGATAATTATGGATCGGTAGTTTTTTCGTTACACTAGTAAAGCCGCTCAGGATGGAGCAGTATCATTATAATAAGACTATGGTGCCCTTCGGGGTATGTTAAACCTACAGCAGCTCCGGATTGATAATAAGACTATGGTGCCTTTCGGGGTATGTTGAACCCACAGCAATTGAGAAATGATAATAAAAACCATAGTGCCCAAGGGGTATGTTGAACCCATAGTAGGAAGCAGCCGTTCTCCATGGCGTCCTTGGGTACGTGCAACCTATGGTAGAATTATTTATCCTGTTGGTTTGAAGAACTCGGAGTGGGTGAATGACTATTATATACATATATTAAAGTGTACGGTGGATATCATGACCACAATCTATAATTTACTTAATTATGAATGATCTATAAAGAAATGAATTCGTGTGCCTGCTAGATTCAAACTGCATGGTAGAATACCTCTATTTGCTAAGAGTTGTTTATGTTTGTTTAAATAGCAATGAGGTAGTAACACGCTGTGTTTCATTTGGTATTGGGACTGTCCTGGTTTTCTTATGCAGGTAGGGTAGCTTATATGTATAGGCGAACCCTTGCTGAATTTCTATAAGAAATACTAATCATACAGCCATTTGTGACATTCTCTTTGTATTATGGTTTTTCAATGTAGAGGAGGGTCTAGGATTACCTTTATTTGTAGTCACAACCGAATTTTATTATAATTGTGAGTTGCGGAGATGGTTGAAGTCTGATTACACCTTGACAAGTTTCAATTCTTTAAGAGAGAATTTAACCTTGTAGAAACAGAAAGTTAGTATTAGCTTGAAAAAGAGAAATTAGGATTTAAATAAGATAATGGGTTAGGCAATATATAGGCCACCTCACTTCAAGTATATGGAATCATGTCCAACCTACCGGTATATTTGTGAAACGGAAATAATATGTGTGAGGCCATAATAGATTAAAGATCATGTGAGATGCTTGAGGATATTGTTGAAAAGGCATATTGGGTGTATTGCAGGTCATTCGATATATTAGTCTACACGTTAATATGTATGGTTGAAATTACGGTAAGAATGTGATGGTGTAGGAACTATGTTATGAGTTTATGTTTGTTATTATCAGTGTACCTTAGCGAACGACTAGGATTGGATTGATATGTGTACTTATAGTGGTATAGTTAAGGTTTATGTAGGTGAAAGAATCCCTAGTATGGGATAAAGAATGATGGACGTATATTTGTTATTATGGTACAACTGTCAAGTTGTCTTGATATAGTAAGAATAAGGAGATAATATCAATGTATGATAAAATAGAATGGTAATGTATTAGTATTGAGATAATTGGGATATGGAGATCAGACATGTATGTTCCCACGCACTCAGTTGAGTTTGTAAGCCAGCTTATAATTGAGATATGACAGTAAGACTATTGCACTCTGAAGGGTAGGTTGAATCCACAGCTGTTCTCTAAATAGCCTTGTAGGCTAGAGTAACAGTTATGGTTCATGATGTCTCTAAGTATGAACAATCACCTGTAAATGCTAAGAATGACTAACACTAATTTTCCGAGAGTGGAAAGGATATAGAGAAAAAGTGTTATCGTTCTTACTAATACCCTCGTTTGTATATATTTTGATGTTTGAAATATTTCTATCCTATGGGGATATCGATTGTGTGCCTAGGATATTTTGGTTATCTCGGACCGAGTGTATGATTAAAATTGTGTAGTTATACCAATTTCTGATCAGTTTCTCTTTATGTGGTTGAGACATTTAGTTGATATCTATACGTAGATCAATGTATTGATTTTATATGATCATGTGGGTATTTGTGATAAGAATAGAAAAAGGAATTAAACGAGTACAAGTGAGGAAACTATTCATTTAAAATGCTTATTATTTGAGACTGTTTATACAGAATTCACAGTTGAGATAGTGCTTAGAGTTCTGAATGGTATGACATGATATTTTGTATACATTATTAAGTATAGGCCTGTCTGTACATGTACATTGATATATTAACATGCATTTAACTATGTATGTGGAATTGTATGAAATAGCCAAGATAAGTGGAGATTCAAGTAACACGCTCTTTCATTTATTTATGTATTGTATTATCTTACTGAGCAATATGATGTGCTCACCCCTTTGTGGGATTATTATTTTTCAGGTAATTACGATATAGCAATAGCGGTTTCGAAAAGTGCAATTGAGGCAAAGATTCTGACGGGGTATAATATATCTAAGGTTTAGCCCATTGTTATATAATTTCTTTTTTGTATAATCTGAAATATTATTTTTATTAAAATGTATAACAATTCTTTAGAGAAAAAAAAAATACTATTTTAGTTATTACTATTTATGTGGTTACTTTTTATAAATTTTTTAGACAAATAAAAACTTCGCTTCACTATAAGAAAGCATTGATTTCTACCTTTTCGACAATTTCAATGCACTATATGCCACATGAATAGAAATAAAAGGAAGGGGGTGTTACAGAAGAGTTAGAAAAAATTAAGAAGTGTATGATAACTTGAGTATGGCCCATTAATTTATTGTTATATTGATATAACATAACCAATTGTCTTTTTTTATTAATAAAAAATTATAAGCAAAAATGTACACACTATTTCCAAGTGCAATTTGCAATTCATTTCATTCTCATCAACGAAATATACAACTTTACTATATATCTCAATAATTTTGTTCAAGTAGTGATATATATATTTTTTAATCTATTTGATTGTGAGATGAAATAATTAATTATTTTAATAGTTAAAAATTATCGTTTAATCAGTAATGTGACTATCACTACTTGAATGAAATTTGGAATATTACTTGAGATGAGTAGTATTATTTGTATAATTAATATATTTATTGTTCAATATTTTGTGTATTTGAAAATACAACAATATCATAATTAAATGATCATTATATTTTGATTATATATGATAATGTGTGAATACCAAAAGTTACTCGATTTAATATATCATATTTATTGGTGACCTTATATTACTAGGTCTATGAGTGCGAAGAGTATATTAAAAATATACATTTCTTTGTATGCATGTTAATTATAACATATTGCCTATAAAAAATTAATATATTTTTGAAAGGTACTATAATGGACTACAATGTGGCAATCCTCTACTTTATTGAGATGATTACAATAGGAATTGCCTTTACATATCTTAGTCATTTATGGAGACCAAATAGATTATCTTTTAAAAGTATATTTTGATAATCAAATGAAGCCATGTTTTGAAACTAATAGTTAATTAATTTCTAACATATTTTCCCATTAATTAAGAAAAAAAGAGAAAAGCACATAATTTTGGTTGAGCTGTGTCATTATGTAACTACTAAATCTAAATTATGAGCTAGATTTATAAGGTTGGAGTTGAATTTGATCAAATTCTCTTATATAAATCACTAAATAAAAAATGTTTATGATTTGGATGTTGAGGGGGGGAAGACTGCACCATTAACATTACTCTAATATGTAGAGTTACTTTTTATAGCGAGATAGTATTTAACTGTAGTGAATACATAATAAGCTTTTATACTCTTAATGAACTCTATAGTTTAAAATGTTGTATGATGGTTTGTTTAAACTGTGGGATATACTTGATGAAGGTTCACCTATATCAGTGTAAAAATTGGGTCAATTTTTATGAGAGCGTAGGTAGGTATCTTTAAAGCACTCATGAATTGTAGATAAACACAGTTATTAAAGTGCTAAACCACATGGTAACTCAATTGTAGAGAATTCATTATGGGTAGCTAGTCCTTTGATTCACGCAAAGCAATTTGGATTCATAGAAACTAGATGTTTTACCAAATTTCTGTAAAACATGACTAGCTATCCAATAGTTTGCTCACAGTTTGACAAGCACCAATAAATACATATTAAATTTTGAAAGATTTTTTGGTAATTAGTTTGTGTATTTTATAATAAAAGGGGATTGTTGGATTTTTTGTATTCTAAAAAATACAACAAATATTATAATTAAGTGACTATTATATATATTAGTAATGTAATGTAAAACCCATAACCCTAATATATACATATATAACAAGATATACATATATATATATATTAAGAGTAGATATTTATGACGTTAATTTTAATTACTGAAAAACAGTAATGAGAAAACATAACTTCCTTTAGAATTTTTTTTTTGAAATAACGAAATAACGAATTCAATGTACATGTTTTTATATCATAAACATTTATTTTATAAAGCAAATTGAAACCTATTATAAATAATAGTATGCTTTCGTCTGCACCAATTCAGTCTCAAAGGTGTTCTATGAATCCACCGCTCTACTAACCTTACCTGTAAAATAATGTTCAATAACGGGGTGAGTTATGTAAAATTACTTAGTAAGAAACACAATCCTAATCGACAATTTAATAAATATCGCATCCAAATACATAATTAATAGCCAATTAAGATAAAACTCTATCTAGTGCCTGTTCATCTTAAACTATTTACTAAAATAGTACTCCTACCAATGAATAGACACAAATGATCATATAAATAGTAATTGACCACATAAATAGTGTCATCTAACTAAATAAATAATAACTCTTATATAAATTCTACAAAAGTTCGGCTATACATATATACTACATAACCTGTTAAGGAAATTAGAACACTCTCAATACCAGATAATCACAACGTGCTGCAATTTCAATAACTATAAACGCAATCTACCAATAGATTTAGTACATAAAAGTATTCCACTTACCTTCTAAATCTTTTTTTTTTCTATACCCGTTCCACTTTATTCATTCCAGTTCCATTATTCTGTTCCATTTCTATTTGACTGGTCATAATTAGGGTAACTATAGATTGTGGTCATAACTCTGACACAATCCTTATCTTAAACACCTACTTTTTCTGTCGGCTAGTGCATAAATCCTCCCATAGGTTGAACATGGCCATTGGGCGCCATTTAAGAGGTCTATATCACAGTCCCACCCTCATACTCGAGTACGGGTGAGATCCAGCTGTGCCACCCTGGCCAGGGCCTACACTGAAGTACGTCTTTCAAGTTATGGCCACAACTAAAATAAATTTTTTTTACAAACTGACTTAATAACACAGTTGAAGTGTGAGAAAATTCATCATTGATCTATATTTATCATAATCATTCAATTATTCATTTTATTTAATTATTGACTAATTATTACAAATTCTAACCCTAACTATACCCAAAAGCATTTTGATAATTTCATCAACTTCGCTACCTTAACAAGGAACATATAAACTACAAATCTACAACATGTCTACATATACGTACAATTAACCAATTAATAAAAATAATAATTACAATCACGTTAATAATAATAATAATAATAATTATTATTATTATTATTATTATTATTGTATCAACCATCCCAACTAAAATACCCAATGCTAGTAAGGTATTTTAGAATACCTGATGAGGTGGTGAATATTTGGCGCAATTATTACCAAACCTATAATCATAAATAGTCAACCATATATATTTATACACATACACACGTATTTTTTATTACAAAAATTTTGATTCCTTATCACATTCACTCATTTTTTCTTCACGTTCTTAAAATTATTATTTTATCCTTATCACACGTATCTCATTATTTATTAAATTAAATCAATTTTGATGGATCCCATTACTTCACCATAAAATTTCTAGTATAAGAACCATTTTTAGGTCTCAATGAACAGTATTTAAAATGGATAATTTTTCTCTTTTTTCAAAATTTATTCTATTTTAGACATCCAATTCATTCCTTACCAATTTTATTTATTACCTAACACATATATCCATATTCAAACATATTAAAACACATTAAAATCAAATATTTAAGTACTCCATAAATAGTGGTCGAATATGTTATAATATACATAAACCAAATTTTTTCTCTTTACATAATTCTATTTACTCCAATTTACTTCCCAAACATTCAATTTCATAAATTATGCATCAATTCCACAAAACCTCCAAATTACCAAATTAGGGTTTAGAGTTCTTACCTCAAATTTAAAATTGATAACAATTATACCAAATTCAAGTTAAAAAATTACCTAAATCACCATTTAAAATCATAAAACTACTATCAAAATCACTTTTCAACAAATTCATAAACTGAAACTAATAAAATCAAGAACTTTTACTATCAAATTAAAACTCTCGATGCGTAGAACAATTTTTCTTTCTGCGGCAACGCGTTTAATCGAATATATTGTGAGATTTTACCTAATTTTTTCAAAAAATTTGAAAGAGAAAGAAGAGAATGACTTACGGGAAGAGAGATGAAAAAAGCTGAATTTATCCAATTTTGAAAAGTCAAAGTTTTTTCCAACTTTATATTTTTAAAAAATTATACTTTTATCTAATAATTTTTCAAAACTTACATTTGACTCCTAAAAAAATTATGAGACTACTCAAATTATTTTTAAATTTTTTCACTTTAATTCATCATATTTAATTTTACTTTTTTTTTAAATTTCTTGTGAAAAAATCATTTTACCCCTAGTAAAGAAAATTAGTCATTTTGGTTATTTTTTATCATTTCTAAAAAAATTCACATTCAAATTCGATTTCACTTTTTTCTACATCTTATTTATAACATTTATAAGAGTTCTGGGTGATCAAAATCTGGTGGAGTCTTAGCTACCCTTAGCGTAATAACCATTTTGTCCTTTTTAGTAAAATTGTCCATTTTTATTCAAAATAGTAATTTTGGTATTTTTAGAATTATAAAATCTATCTTTCCTTCTAACACGCTCTATTATATTAATTTACATCCTCAGCATCTAGTTTGGTCAATTGAAAGTTTATCAAAATGATGATTTTGTCCTTTCTTGTCAATAGCACCCGTTTTTGCCTAATTTTCATCCTAACAGATTTCTAAAATTTTTCTTTTATATTTTTCTTATAATCCAACACCTTTATCACATACCTTTTAATATGATTATAATAAAGGATCCACTAAATACTTGAATTTTCAATATGTTACATGTAACCAAAATTTTATTTATTTGTTGTTTATAAAATATAGTTTAATTCACTATTAGATATTGTAACTTATGTCATTTTGTGTTTGTTGGCTTAATCTTTATTAATTGTCATGTTTATCTTGACATTATAGATTAGAATAATAATTAATAGCTTATGCTATATAAAAGAGTTATAAAATATGGTAATTTTATTTACAAACTTGCAAACCTATTAGTATCACCAGTCATGGGACAAATTTGGTATGCCTTTTGCGAGTTTTGAACAAATTTGAAAGAAAAATTTAAAATTCATAGTGGATTGAAAATGGGTACAATGTAGATTGATATCTGTGGGTATCTACAGATAGATATTTAATGGTACCTATAGATATTTATTTTTTTTATTTTTTCCTCAAAGCATCGAAACAACATCAATTTAATGTTAAAAAAAAAAAAGAAATCAAAAGGATGTTGTTTTCATTATACCTTAAATTTCTAAATCAACGCAACATCTTTCCTCACTTGGACTCCTGACTCCTCTACCTTGTTGTTGCTCTCACCTCTTCTCTGTCCAAACCATCATCACAACTATAGCCATGCTCTGGAGATTTGGTTACGGTTCAGTGATGAGTAGGTCCTATCATTTATGCATTTAAGGTCTATGTTTCTATTTTCCTTTTGCATTCTTTTGTATTTCCCTTATTTCCATGGGAATTCTTTTTTTTAGTTCATTTATTAATAGAAAATTCTAAGATGGGTAATTTGAGAATTTTGTTATGCCTTTATGTTCTCTTTTCTTCTCTTTTCCTTTTCCTTAATGCATCTATTCTTTGCTTGTTTTCAATGCATTTTGAGATGGGTAAAAAACTAAGGCATGATTCTTTCAAATTCATTTGGCTTGAATTTAGCATAGACCAACTGGGTATCTTTGATAAAATTCATTTAATTCCTTCAAGTATTTAGGAGTTTTTTTTATTATATATTACTGACTTCTCTAAAATTGTGATAAAAATGAGAACTTTAATTACTAAAATTAATGTGAATACCAAGAATATCAATCTTTAAACCCTATAACTTAAATTAGATTTCAAACTCTAAAAAAGCTAAAATTTATATTAAAAATTTTTGGCCCAATGATTGAAGGAATTAAGAACTAATGGTAAAGACCTTGACCTAATAATTCACTAATCGTGAACTAAAAGTATAAGAAAAAATTTGAACACCACAAGAAAAATTTATTGATAAGTTCACAAAATTTTCTGAAAAATCAAATAAAAGAGTAATACTCTCAAGTTTAATTGAATAAAATATAATCTATAATTACAATATTGTTTATACCTCTTTATATAAGATTAATAATTAAAATTTTAAACAATTAGGATTAAAAATTCTAATCTAAAAAAAATAAGAATAAAAAATCTAATTTGAAATAACTAACAATAAAAGTCCTAAAATAAATAGAAAAAATAATTAATTAAAATATATACCTATGTGGCATTTCTAAAGATACTAGAAAACCTAATTAAAATGTCACAAAAATATATTTTAAAAAATTTACACTTCCTCTCTTGCCTTTGTGATAGATTTAATTGGTACGTGAAAAAAAATTATTATGAATTTGATACTGATTCTCATTATTTTTCCCTCCTCAAAAGGATTCCTCTTTCATCATTATCGTGATATTAGCATACCTAAAATCAACATACATCCTCTACGATCCATTTTCTTTGGCATAAGTAATACTGGAATTGTACATGGAGTCATATTCTCCCTTACATACCTTTTGGCCATTAACTTAAAGTTTCTTTGTCTCTTCGGGATTACTCCTATAAACTAGTCAGTTATATATGGTAGCACCGGGTATAAAATTGATTTGTTATTTTATCTTTCTAATGGGTGGTAACCCATTAAGAATATCGTTCAGAAATACGTTATTATATTCTTATAATAAAAAAATAACGACACTAGGTAAATATTTGTTAAGATCATTAATAGTAAAACAAGCCTTTTCATACAAAAGTACAAGCATAGGCTAATTGACATAAAAAAAAAAAAAAACACTCTTAACATCATTCTTCTTAACATAAAAGCCTAATTATTTCTTTTCTTCCTCTCAACAATCTCATTTTTTTCTTACTTTTGAACTGTCAATCTCTCATGAATTTTTATCTTCACTATTTTCTTTTTTCACACTCTTGATCTCCTTAACTCACTTTTGTTCTTAATTTTAATTGATTCTCATATACTTGCTTTAAGGTTAATGGAGGAAAGAAAATAAATTTGTTATCTTTTATGAAAAAGTATCTATTTCTAAACCTATTATAAATGAATCTTCTATCATATTGTTATGGCTTGCCTAATAATATATGGCTTGCATGCATAGAGACAATATCGCACAACACCTTATCGAAATACGTCATAATTGAAAAATTAACCATTACTTATTTAGTTACTCATACTTTCCAACATTCATTCAACCATTGAAGTTTACAAGGTCTAGAATACTTTAAGGTAGGTAAACTCAATTTTTCGACTAAAGTAATGCTAGCTACATTAGTACAAGTCCCTTCATCAATAATCATGCTACATACATTTAGTGTGAAAGTTGATTTTTCTTTGTTGATTATTATCTTTTTCTTTAACTTATATACTCAATACACGCCTAATAACAAGTGCTTCATCATCAATTGGAAACTCCAAACTACCATCACTTACATCTTGCAACAATGGCATTGTTTCTTCTTCACTTTCTCCCTTAAAATCTTTTATTGGTACATACTTATCTTATCTTTTAGGATTAGACCTTTTATTATTTTGTCTTCTTTTTTTTTACTCACTTTTTTTATTGACTTTTTTTTCTTTTATTTTGTTTTAGTTTTTCTTTTATTTTACTAACTTAATGCAACAAATATTGAAATCAAAGGGTAAAAATTATACAATTATGAAAACCACACAACAATTATAAAAAGGGATTCAATTTTTTTTTATTAGCACACTAACTATTAAACAACTTATTAAAATTCCAACATCTTAACAAGAATTGAATGAATAGTAAACACAAAGAAATAAGAAGACAAGATTTAACAAAAAATGATCAAATATACAAGATAAATATTGGATGAATAGTATCACAAAAGAATAGTATTCATGAATAGTGCGATAAAAAATAACTCATCTTTTGTCTCTTTCTTCCTTTTTTTTTTTTTTAACAAAAAACATAAAAAAATTTAAAGATAATTAAACCTAATTTTAAAATTAAAGCTCTAGTACCAAATTGATGCAAACCCCAAAAATATTAATTTTGAAATCTAACAACTTGAATGAGAATTTAACTACAAGAAAGTTAAAATTTAGATTAAAGAATTTTACCCAATGATTAAAGGAACTAAAAATAGTAAAGACCTTGACTCAATAATTCACTAATCATAAACCAAAAGTATTAGAAAAGATTTGAATACTACAAGAAAAACTTCTTAATAAATTCACAAAATTCTCTGAAAAACTAAAGAAAAGAGCAATACTCTCAATTTTAATTGAATAATATATAATCTCTAATTATAGTATTATTTAAACCTTTATATAAGGTTTACAATTAAAATCCTAAATAATTAGGATTAAAAATTCTAATCTAAAATAATTAGGAATAAAAAATCTATATATAAAATAACTAAAAATAAAAGTTCTAAAATAAATAAAAAATAATTAATTAAAATATATACTTATGTAATATTCCTAAAGACATTAAAAAATTTAATTAAAATGTCACAAAAATATATCCCAAAAAGTTATGCTTTCTCTGTTACCTTTTAAATAGGTTTAATTAACACGTAAAAAAAATTATTGTGAACTTGTTATTGATTTTTATCAAAAACTTGATCAAATAAATTTGCAAATTTAAGGAAACTCAAAGGTAGATGAGATGAGATAAGAGACATGATATCTAAATTTTACATCAAATTATGTTGTAGTTTATGTGTTAAAATAGCTAATATAAGATTGTACTAATAATAAATAACTCTATTTCCTTTTTGTATGTTGTTATGGAAATGTGTGCTTTACTAAGATGCTATGATTCATCCATTTTTAGGAAAGCTTTACATCTTCAATTATATAAGATAATTGATACCTTGAGAATTTGAGCTCAATCTTCTAAGTTGCAATAAGAACATAAAATTGCATATTCTACTACTTTTCTTGTCAAATATCATTGCAAAACTTTGTTGTTTGTTATAACATTGAACTTATAAAGATTTCATAGTAATTTGGAAACATTTTCATGATATCTCATATATTGTAGATAGATGAAGGTGCATTTTTTAATGGTAGACCAACAAGTCAAATTTACAATAAGAGAAATGTCTTAAAATCACAAATTTTACTTATAATTCAAGAAATCTATTTTACTTACATAAATATACTTGATATTTTATATGAATGATGTAATTTATTTTAAATTAATGTTGAAAAATTATAATTTTAATTAGATAATTTATAAATTTAAACTTGATATTTAATAATAAAAGTATAGTTTAAATATATAAAAAATCAATTATAAATCTATAGATATCCACTTGAGTTTGATAATTGTTAAAAATTTATTTAAACAAATTTTGTAATAACATGTCAAACTGACAGAGGATTTAGTGTAGGTTTAATATTGAATTTTTTTAGTAGATGTGAATGCGAGTTTGGAGATATTCATCCTCCAAACTAGGAACACTACCATCTCTAAGTGCCACTTATTCTTTTAAGAAGAAGAACTATGAGATAATCCTTTAATTGACGTTTTCTATTCAAATGCCAAAAATTGAAATATTATATAGTTGTTTTAGGTTTTTATATTTAAAAATTCACCCTCATAGAATCAAACTATTGAATCTTAAGAATATTATTAGAGAGGGTAGGAATCTTTCTTAAGAATAATGCTTTTACTATGCTTTGATTTATTGATTTAACTTTATCTTTGTGATTTGTTATGCTAGCATCCATCATCTCTAAATATTTACAATATTTATAACAAAGCCAAAATTAAAAAAAAAAAAAAAAAACATAAATGGCATTGGAGCTTGCAATTTACTAGTAGAAAATATAATCACCTTGATTATTAAAAAAAATTATTTCTAATGACAAAAAAATATTAATTGTATTATCAATATAAAGAGGGGCAGGATCAACAATTCTAAAATTATACAAATTTTTACATCATTAATTAACCTTTAAATTAACAATATATCAATGGTCACGATTAAATAAAATCATTGTATAAAATATATTAATTAAGGTCATTAATATTTTTATTTTTAAATCTTTTATCTTCTCTTTTAACATACATAATCAGGATTAAATTATAGGTGTAATAAAGTTTTTTTAAAATTATAGACATAATTAGGATAAAATAAAATAAATGCTTCAAATATATCTATCTTTTTTTTTTAAGAACTTTTTTTTAATTTGATTATATCTATGATTTATTAATTTAAATTTTAATATTTAAATAATATCTTCAATAACATTAAATAATATGCATAATATCATATTAAAGAATGCTAAAACATTTTATTTTTAGAATTTCAATTACAATATAACACATATGCATTAAAGTAGTATCATTTTTCTAAATCTTTTCTAGGATGATAAGAATAGAAATAATTATATGGTTCAAAGATAAAATGAAAAATATTTTAATTAATTATTAAGAAAAAAGAGAGAGAAAAAAGAAGAAAGGAAAGATTTAAAAAGAAGAGGCATTGATGACCCTAAGTAATAAGACATTTATTTTATTTAATGCTAATCTTTTATACATTGTTAATTCAAAATTAATGTAAAAAATTTGTATCATTCTTGAAGGGTATTGATCCAACCTTACATATATATATATATATATATATATGTATGTATGTATATATATATATATATATATATAAGTAAGGTAGCTTTGCTATAATTAATTTAAGCTGAATTTAGAGCATAAATCTACCTTAGATTATATGATAATAGAAAAAGGATTTCCAATGTCTTTCCCAAATGCTAAGCTGATAATTGGTGAATCTAAGTCATGTTTAGGACATTTGTAATGCCCTATTTTTCTTTCATATATATTATATATTTATATATAGATAATAAGTTATACTTTTGAAAATATATGTATTATAAAAAAATAATTAGATATTTTAAAAATAAATTATAAATTT
>CP135542.1:4131723-4150397 GCA_032402905.1 Khaya senegalensis | reverse complement strand
TCAAAACTCTCAAAAATACTGTATTATAACTCCATGATAGGGTTTTACGAGTATAAAAATTTCAAGATGTTACACATACTATTTACCTATTATCAAAATTTTTATTATAATATTTATCCAAAATTTGTTTGTAAGTAATTCTAGTATTCCTTATTTTATAATTAGATAAATTGAAATTAAATTATTAAATTTAAAATATATTTTATATAAATTAACTTTTTAACAAAATTAAAATACTAAATATCCATTCATAAATCTGAGGAGGGTATTCACTCAATAATTTTTTCGCACGTATTGTAAAATTTTTTGAAAAACGTGAAGTTACTATAACAGCATTATAATGAACAAGACTGAACCGAACTAGAATAGTAAACCTACGCTCCAACTGTAAGCAAACCAATACACACGCAATGGAATTACACAAAATAAACAGTTCACTTCCAAGATCTATGCGGCAAACCCTTGTATTATTGTATGTATATAATTCAATGCAGTAAATATGTATATACCTGTAGTTGACGATTCTTATCAAACCACAAACATAAATCAGTTACCTTTGTATTTCTATAGTATCCACATAATTGAAAATTTAATTGGAGTGTTAACTCTTATAATTTCAGTGCGTGATATTTTGTGTGTTCTTCTCTTCTCAAGAGTAAAGACATAAAAATAAACTTTAGGCATGCCCTTAAAAACTTAAATATCACATATTTATTGCTATTTTAGATATCCAATTTTGACTTAAATTATTTGGTTGGACTTTCTTATAAAACTTAATTTATTTAGTAAAGTCTGCACTAATAAATTTAGTCCAATTTTTACATAATGGGTATAGTTAAAATTAAAATTTAAATAACTCAACGAATCCTAAACCCATTTAAGATATTATATATATATATTATATTTTCGATTTTAATGTACGACAAAATAAGTTATCGTAACATTGGTAATAATCTTAAAATCTAATTTTAGTGTTACAAATAATGAATTGTGTCTAGTAATACATCATGACTACCCACGTGACGAGAGTATCAATGGTTTAACATCACCTTATCTGTGACCAATGTTACTGTATAATTCAATTTGTTTGTCTTAATTATCTTAATTGAACACAAGATATAGAATATGTCATTCTCGTATAGTTCAATTATATTTTTTTGATATTTTGAGTAGATTTATTCTATCAAATAAAATTAATATTGCATATTAATGTATTTGAGCATGGTCATGTATTTTTCAAAATCTCACTCAATCAAAATAGCCTAAGATATTACTCTTATTATATAAGAGAAACAAATTTTATATTGATCACATACATTCCTCTACACAAATTATGATATATTTGATTATTCTGTTTATAGTTTATTTTATTATAGATAACGTTTAAAAATATCAAAATATATCATTTTCTATATTGGGAATCATTATGATTTCAAGTCCAAGAATTACATACAACATTGTCGCTATGAAAATTTTTTATGACACTCATATAATGATCCACGTAACATTCTTATGATTGATCAGTCCAGTACATTAGTTCACTAATTTGTACTTATGTATTGATTTGATATCTCATATCATAACACATACATGTTATTATCAATCACTACATATACTAATTTCCATGCATTATTGTTACCCTATTTACAATAATATTTGACTAGAAATATTTAAGAATAGTATCCAACTAATAAAACTTACTATTCTAAGAGAATTAATTCGTTTAGTAAATACACATATATGTAATAATGAAAGAATTAAATAATATATAGAGCATATACTAATACCAACGACTTCCATTTATGAATGGATTACATCGTCACGTTCATATTGACCTTAAAATCTCTCTACAACATCCATATGCCCAAAATTATATTTTCGGTTATCAAAAAATACATAAAATATATTTCTAATCACTCCACTTTGAGACATTGTTACACAATTAAAATATCTCCATTAATACGAAATAATACATCCATGTTGTATAACGTACCTTCAAGAATTCATTGGTGTCGATGAAATTGCCTAAAACCCCACCGTTCGCAGAAAAATGCATGAAAAAAGACCACACCATAGCGTAGAGCGTGACGATAGGAGTTTGAACACACTGAAGTTGTCAATTCACTCGCCAAAAAAGGCTACGAATTAGGGATGAAAAATTTTGACTGGTAGAAGTTGCAACAATGCATGAACAACAATGGCAGCTCTGATGATGGTGTTCTTTGCATAGTTACAATCATGGCAACATGAAAAATTCAATAGTGCTAGTGGTGTTGAAATTCGATCACTGAAGAAAAATAGCACTATTCACTTGAGAAAGAGACATAATGAGAAAAGTGAAAGAAAAGAGAGAGATAGTATTTTTGAGTTTATAATTTTTCAACCTTCGTGTTCTTATATATACTTATGCACGCTTTGTGAAAAATTAATGTTTTACAACTCACATTTATGAAATAAATATTTTAACTTCCTTAATTTTTAAAGACGAGTTTTATAGTTCTACCCTTTTAAAGAAATTTTGCTCTCAAAATTTAATGTACTTGCATTACTAAAATAGATAAAGATATTGCCTTCGCATGACATACTTAGGTTCCCACATCATTTCCTTGAGTTAATTGTTACGCCGTTACACTTTAACCATGAGAATTGTCTTGCTCCTCAATAGATTTTTTGCACAATCTAAATTTGAACCAATAGGACCTCATAGTTAAGATCTTCTCTCAGATCGACACGTGGTGCTTCTAAGATATGAAAAGGATCTATTATATACTTCCTCAACATGGACGCATTGAAGATGTCATTGATTCTTTCCAAATTTAGGGGCAACTCTAAATAATGTGCTACTAGGCCTATCTTCTTAGTTATTTTGAAAGGACTAATGTAATGAGGATAGAGCTTTCCTCTATTATGAAATCTAATTATTCTCTTCCAAGGCGAAACTTTAAGGAAGACCATATCTCTCGACTCGAATTTTGATTCCCTATGTCGATTGTTTGCATGGCTCTTTTGACGATCCTATGCAATCTTTAATTTGTATCATATAATTTTGATCTTTTCAGTTGTTGCTTCAATTAGCTCAACATTATCTAGCTTGCTTTCACCCACTTCATCCTAACAAAGTGAAGTTTTACACTTCCATCCATACAACATTTCATAAAGAGTTATTCTTATACTAGCCTGGTAGCTATTATTGTAAACAAACTCCATCAAAGATATATGCAAATCTCAACTACCTTGGAAGTCCAATACACAAGCTTGAAACATGTCTTCTAAGGTCTCTGTAATCCTTTTTGATTGGCTATCAGTTTAAGGGGGAAAATTTGTACTAAAATTTAGAGTGGTACCCAATGCTCTTTGAAGTTTTAGCCAAATATAAGATGGGAAGCGAGGATTTTGATATGACCCAATTGTTACTGAGACTCCATGTAGTTAAACTATCTCTACAACATATATCCTCACTAATTTCTCCATCAAATAAGTATTCTGAATCGACAAAAAATGTGCCAATTTCATAAGCCGATCCACTACCACTTAGATGGCATCGTAACCAGCTTGTGTACAAGGTAAATCAAGCACGAAATCTACAGCAATATGTTCTTATTTTCACTCAGGAATAGGTAATGGCTAAAAAGTTCTAGTAGGCTTATGATGTTTAACCTTCATTTGTTGACATACCAGGCATATGGACACATGCTTCGCTATGTCTTTCTTCATTCCCAACCACCAATAATTCTGTTTAATGGTTCTATACATCTTAGTACCTTTTAGATGCATCACAAAAGCATAGCACTATGCTTATTCCATGATCTCCTTCCTTAATTTTTCAACTTTGGATACACAGATTCTACCTCTTAATCTCACTGTCCCATTCTGAGTAATATGGAAATCACTTTTCATTCTATTCATTATTTTTTGATAGGCCTTGATCAACTCACTATCTTGCATTTGTGCATATCTTATATGTTCAACCAAAGTAGGTCTGACCACAAAATTAGTTACCAAAGCTCCCCTGCCATGGACATGCAAATTGCATGTACATGTGCTAGAGTGGATGAAGTCTTCTTACTCAACACATTAACCACTACATTTGCCTTACCCAAGTGATAATTGATGGTTAAACCATAATCTTTAATAAGTTTTAGCCATCTACGTTGCCTCAAATTCAATTTCCTTTAAGTAAATACTTCAAACTCTTGTGATCGATGAATACTCAGCATTGCACTTTATATAAATAGTGCCTCTATATCTTCAATGCAAAAACCATAATAGCTAACTCTAAGTCATGGGTAAGATTATTGGCTTCATACTTTTTAAGTTGTTGAGAGGCATACGCAATCACCTTTCCATCCTGCATGAGGACACAATCGAGTCCTTACCTTAAAACATTGTTAAATACCACATAACCTCTACTTCGTGTGGGAGGAGTGAGACTAAAGCAAAGGTAATACATTTCTTCAAAGTTTAAAAACTCTACTCGCACTCATTATCCCATTCAAACTTTAACTTATATTCGAGTCAATTGAGCCTATGATACTGTCAAAGTCAAAAAATTCTCTACAAACCTTTGGTAACATCTAGCTAGCTTCAAGAAACTCCATACCTCTAAAGCATTCTTTGGTTGTTCCTATTGCACTATGGTGTCTATTTTTCAAGAGTCCATAATGATCTTATCTTTTGATACAATATGCACAATGAAACTAACTTCTTTCAGCCAAAATTTGCACTTGGCATACAATTGTCGTTGCCGTAGAGTTAGAAGTACTATTCTCAGATGCTGAACGTGTTCTTCTTTTTTCATGAGTACACCAAGATATCATCAATGAATACGATCACAAATTTATCCAAGCATGGTTAAAAAAAACATGGTTCATGAGGTCTATGAATGCAACTAGGTCATTGGTCAACCCAAATGGCATAACTCAAAACTTATAGTTTTCATATCTAGTTTTGAAAGCAGTTTTAAGGATATCATCTTCTTTTATTCTCAACTGATGGTATCCCAATCTCAAATCGATTTGAAAAAAATATGCAAGACCCTTATAACTAATCGATAAATCATCAATACGCGATAATAGATACTTATTCTTAATAGTCACCCCGATTCAGCTATTGCTAGTCTATGCATAATCTTAAAAGGCCATCATTCTTCCTAATAAATAATACTGGTGTGCCCCAAGGAGACACATTAGGTCAG
This sequence comes from Khaya senegalensis, assembly GCA_032402905.1. NCBI lineage: Eukaryota > Viridiplantae > Streptophyta > Magnoliopsida > Sapindales > Meliaceae > Khaya > Khaya senegalensis. The sequence continues at coordinate 4,145,203 of CP135542.1, read as the reverse complement.
ATAAATTTTTTCTTTAACAACTCTTGTAACTACACCTTGAGTTCTTTAAATTTGGCATGTGTTATATTGTAATGTGGTGTAATATAACATCTTCAAATTTAGGTATTGTCTAAATTCGCTATTATATTCACATTGAAGTAGATATAATAATAGTATTAAAGTAGAGAAATATAGAAGAGAAGTTTTAGAAATGGGTTTGGAGAAAATTTAGTGAAAATGGGTACTATTGACAATATAGTACAAAATCGTTATTTTGATAAAATTTCAATTGACCAAGCTAGATATTGAGGATGTAAATTAGTGTAATAGAGTGTATTGGAAGGAAAGATAGATTTTATAATTCTAAAAATGTCAAAATTACTATTTTAGATAAAAAGGTACAATTTTGCTAAAAATGGTAAAATAGTAATTATACTAAGGGTTAGAAAGACTTTGCCAGATTTCGATCACCCATAACTCGTGTAAATATTATAAATTAGATGTAAAAAAAAAAGCGAAATCGAATTTGCATGTGAAATGACCAAAATGACCAATTTTCTTTATTAAGGGTAAAATGATCGTTTTATAAAGAATTTAAAAAAAAATGTGAGATTAAAATTGATGGACTAAAGTAAAAAAATTTTAAAATAGTTTCGATAACCACATAATTTTCTTGGGTGTTAAATGTAAGTTTTGAAAAATTATTGAGTAAGAGTGCAATTTTCAAAACTATTAAATTGGATAAGATTCTTTGACTTTTCAAAATTAGATCAATTCATCTTCTTCCTTCTTTCTCCTATTGTGAATCACTCTCTCCTTGTTCTTTCAATTTTTTTTTATTTTTTTTGAAAAAAATCAAGTAAAATATCACAATCCACCCAATTAAACGCGTTACCTTAAAAGAAAAAATTATTCTACATGTCGAGAGCTTTAATTTGACAATAAAAGTTCTTGATTTCATTAAGTTTAATTTATAAATTTGTTGACAAGTGGTTTTAATAGTGATTTTATGGTTTTAAATAGTGATTTAAGTGGTTTGAACTTGAATTTGGTGTAATTGCCATCAATTTTAAATTTGAGGTAAGAACTCTAAATCCTAACTTGGTAATTTAGAGGTTTTGTGAAATTAATACATAATTTATAAAATTGAATGTTTTGGAAGTAAATTAGAGTTAATAGAATTGTGTAAAGAGGAAAAATTTGGTTTATGTATATTAAGACATTTTTGACAACTATTCATGCAGCACTTGAATGCTTAATTTTGATATATTTACATGTGTATAAGTGTGTTAGGAAATAAAAAAAATTAGTAGAAATTGATTTATATGTGTAAATTAGAAGAAAAATAAAAAATGGACAAAATTAAAAATTCTAGATACTATTTATTAAGGCCTTGCATGTTGATTTTTAAGACGATTATGTGTTAATATTGGTGTAGTAAAACAACAGAATTAACTAAAGTTGATTTGGTTGGTTAAAATAGAAGATAAATGGAGAAAGGGTAAAATGATAATTTGGTTACTATTTGGGTAACTATAAATATTATTTTATGATATGTTTATATATGTTTATAAATATATTGTAAAATATTAAAACTGGTAGAATTTGACTTGGGTGGATAAAAATAGAAGACATTGAAAAAAGAATATAATTGAAAATTCAGTCATTAAGGAGTATGAATAATCATATGAGTTCTATTATATTATGTTTTGATAAATATATTAATTTATAGATATAGTTATGGAATATACTGAATTAAATTCTTTTAATGAAAAATTGGTATGTTTATGAAACTTAGAAGTGTAGAGATGATTTTGATCAGTTATCGGAAATAGAATGGATTGTATTAGAATATGTAATATATTCCGTCAACATCCATCGTCATACTGAAGTATTTTAAAATACCTTTACGGCTTTGTATATTTTAATCATAGTGTATGGTATGGCGTTGTAACATAGTACATATGGATATATCAATATGTGTGTGTGTGTGTGTGTGTATTAATAGGTATTATTATTTTATTATGATTATTGATTATGGGTATATGCACTTGAGTTTGTATAATTTAGCAATGTGTATGAATTTATTTTAATGTTCATAAGGAATTATAGAAATGTAATATATGTGATTATTATGGTTAATATAAAATTATTAAAATACCCTTGAGAATAGTTAAGGGTAAATAGTGATAATATTGGCATGAGTGAATGAAATGAATGAATAATTAGTATAATTAAGATAATTATGAATCAACAGAACTTCCCTACACACAGACAAAGTAGCCTAGGACGAAGTGTAATTATTATTATTTTAACTATGGCTTCGTAAGGGGTAGACTAAATCTACAGTCATCCTTGTGGTGCTCGAAAAGGTATATTGTAACTATAGCAGTCTTTCATGGTACCCTAGGTGGTATGTTGAACCCATAGTAAGAAGCAGCTATTCGCTATAGTGCCCTGAGAGATACGTTAAACCCATAGTAAAATCAATATTTGTGCATAATTTGATAAGGGAATGGGTATGTAGGATAAGTATGATAGTCACAATTTATAGTTACTCTAATTATGACTAGTCCATAATAAAATAAATTAGAATCAAAGTCGGAATCAGAATTAGAGCAGAATAAATGGAATGTACTAAATTATTTTGCTTACATGTTTATGTGTACTATACAGTTTAGTATGTATACTATACTATTAGAATACAGAACATAATACAAAAATAGAATTCAAACTTTATACTGAAAAAATAGAATGAGCAGAATTAAAATGGTATAGAAATAAAATAGAAAAGAGTGAAAAAAAAGAAATGTGTAACAGAATGCTTCTGCGTGCTAAAAGATAATATGTAGTGGTATTGATCTATGTTGAAGAAGCAATAAGTCGTTATAAATGATATTGGGAGTGTTCTGGCTTCTTTTGCAGATAGTGTAGTCTATATATATAGGCGAACTCTTATCGAAATTTTTATAGAAATTACTATTCATGTGATAGAGGTGCGATTCTAGTGAATATATTAAGTTGAATACATACCTGTTAGAGTTTTGGATTCTTACTAAGCAATTTCTAATTGCTTACCCTTATGGTTGGTTGTCTTTTCAGGTATAGTTAGCAGTAAGACGGCTTTGGGTGGTTCCTCTGAGATACAACAACAATTTTGAGAAGCGGCATATCATATTTTGTTTTACAAAATTTTGGACATACATTTCAAAACTGTTAATTTATAAATGTGTATATTTTACTTTTATTAAAAAATATATTTAATAGAAGTTTTTCTTTGATATCCACAGTTTGATTAAATAAATTAAAATTCTAAATAATTAATCTTAATATATATATATATATATATGTATGCGTATATATATATATATATATATATTGAGGTTTCACATCTAGCTTATGGTGTAGTTCTTAGTCTGATATCAATGTAGAAATTAAATTCTTGTTTTTGGTGTAATCTAAGTAGTTCTTCAAGAAATGCATTAAAAAATTCATTCACTATAGGCACATATTCCAACTGAATCTCTTGCACTAATGTGTTAACTTTATGTGCCAGATATGCCTTGCAACCTTTTTACATTAATCTCTTAGCCTGCAATGTTGAAATCACACAAGATGAAAGTTAGATATTTTCTCTTAACAACACTACCTTAGGTTCACCTGGTCGTCTGAATACTACCTCTTTTATAAAGCAATCTGCAACAATTCTGTGCCTAGATAACCAGTCCATCCCTAAGATGGCATCAAAGTCTTGCACCTTCAGTGAAATTAAATTGACTTTTAAGACAACCTTTCCCACTATAATTTCACACTCTCTAAACACTATCTTTTTAAGTAATTTTTGTTCCAATGGAATATGTACAACTAATTCCTTATCTAACGATATAAGATCCATATTTGCATACAATGCAAATATGATGCTAATAAATGACCTATGTAATCCAAGGTCAATAAGAATATAAACCAGATGATTAAAAATGGTTGTGGTACCTATCACCACATTTGGATTAGCCTAGGCCTGTTTTTGATTTAAAACAAACACTCGTGTCTAAACTCAACTCTATGATCTTTGAGCACCCTGAGCAATAGATGCATTCCCTACACCTAATCCTAAAGTGGCTATGGCTAATGGTTGGCTTATTGATTGACTTCTTTGCACCAAATTTTGACTCGTGCCCATTAGACAATTTTTTGGAATATGTCTTATATGCCTGCAATGGTAACATCTTAGCAGTAAAAGTCATGGACCATTATGAGATCTCCTACAATTCGCAAGCTTGTCGACCATCAAAGTTTGTCTCGTACTTGGTATGGATTCAAAAGCTCAGGGTCCAAAAGCTAGATGATCTCTGCTCCCAAAGTGAGAATGGTGGAGTACTAACTAAATCTGTACCTAAAACACTAATTAATGATCCACTGCTGCTACTTCTCTTTAATAGTGGCCTTGGAGAAAGAACAATACCTTTTTGTTTCTACATTTATCCCCTAAATCTCTTAGCACCATCTAAATTATTTCCTTGTAACTCTGATTCCCAGTGAGGGACAACTTCTTCTTGATTTTCAAATTCAATCCCTCTTCAAACTTGGTGCACGAATTATCTTCTATTGCAAATTCAAGAACAAAATCTAACAACTCCCTCAGCTAAGTCTCGTATTCAATCACTGTCATTCTTGCCTACTTTAATTTTAAAAATTTCTATTTCTTTTTCTTATAATAGAAAATTGTGTAATATTGGTCTTTGAATTCTTTCACAAAATCATCCCAGGTCAACAGATTAAGAGATTTAGAAATTATGTTTTCTTACCAAATAATTGCGCTATCATCTAATAATCGGGTAGCTAGCTTCAACTTAACCTCATCTTCAATACTGATGTTCATCAAATCCTTCTTAACTTTCTTCAACCATTTGTTAACTACCATTGCATTAGTGGTACCTGAAAAAGATTCACTCTCAAGTTGCCTCACTTCCTTAATTAGTTTAAATAATTTTAGAACAAGTTTAAAGGTCTCAGCATGTTTTATGGGAGCAGTAGCAGTAATTGGGTGTACCATGAATGGATAAGGATAAGGTCCTTGTCTTGATTAAGCTTGTGCAAAGGCCTAGGCATTCTAATATACCATATAGGCATTCCACACTTCTACTGTCATAAAAAGAGGCATATCTACTCTGGGTTGAGTGAAAGAAGGTTCTAAAGGTACAAACTGTTCCTGTTGTAAGGGTTAAGGAACATGTAATGCCTCTTCCTGCCCAGCTTTCGGTGAAGGTGTTTGTCTACGAGGTTTACCCCTACTCTTCATACTCGAATGCATGATTCCTAAAAAAGAAATGATTATTTAATTTTTCCCTCGTTCAAAATCCTATTTACTAAACACTTTTTCTAGACTCACATGAGATCCATTATAATATAAAACAAAAATATGAAAAATATTTTAAATTTTAGTAAAATTCAGGCAAATCATGTGAAAGTTAAGTTTAAGTTCTAATACCAATAAAATTGTCACGCCCTGACTCGAAGATCCTCACGTGACAATCGTTGCATGCCTCTGAGTTATGTCTCACTAGCAAAGTATGTCTCTTAAGAATCCGTAAGACATCAAAAACTCATCCACAAATACATAACATCATAAATCAAATGTACGAAATTCATAACATATTCACAAAATCCTTTCCGACATAAATATGTGTAAGTACAAATTAACAAAATAGAATAATATAATAAATAAAAAATATATCTCACAAATTAAATGACCTAATGGACCTTATAAACCCAATTATGAGTTAAGAATATCATACCTAAATATGTACGCTAGGCAAATCTACTCCTAGCGTGCATTGCTGTTTCACCTTAAACCTGAACCTAGAATGTGGGAGTGACAGGAGTAAGCATACACAATCAAAATATCTCCACTAATAAGAAAGACGGGTTTTACACAAAATGTACAAAGACATTACTTCATCTTGTGTGTTGTCATATTTAGGCTTCTATATATTGGAAAATTCTTTTCCTTGTTTCTCTTTTGCACTTCTATTAACTTGCAAATTTACATTCACCTTCAGTTTCTCAATGATTTTATAAGTATCCTTAGTTGAGTCTCTTTCTTAAGTAGATGTTAGAAAACGAAGAACATATATGCAATGAAAAACTTTTTTTAAAAAATTTTTTTGATTATCATACAATAATTTTTTTATTATGTATGGTTTATGATAAATAAGAGTTAATAATATTAATAATATTATATGTCATACCTTACACCAATAAGATTTTCTACGATTATAGTTTTTTCTCGAATTTTCTACAGACATATAACGTTTAACTTATTTTTGACCTTGAATATGTTCGAATCAAATTCTCTTGTAAAATACAAAAATTTATATCTTTAGATCTTCTTTTTATTGTTGTTCAAATTGTGTTAATCTAATTTTTCAGTCAAAAATTATGACTAAAATATAAAGATTGCATAAATATCATTTTCTTAAATGAACTACCTAAATGTGCAGTCTTTAATGGTATGTACACAAAATATAAATTAAAAAATTTGAATTGTACTAAATCCAAGGATACGCAAATATTTGTTATTATAAATCTAATTTCTCACATTTGGAAATTACAACTATCACACAACTGCACAGAAAAATTTTACATGAATCTAAATTGATATTATGCAAATTTTAAATAAACATAGCATAAAGATATAAGAATTATAACTCTATGGTTAATTTGGATTAGTGAACTATCTACAATTGCCTCCAAGCATATTTATACATCAGTTTTTTATAATTTTTTCAATTAAAGTGCTTGGAGATTTGATTTAGAATTGTAAGAAAACTATTACAAACTTCAACAAACCTTGAACAATTTTTCTACAACTAGAAAATTATTCCTAACAATCAAGAATTAAGAAAATACTAGAGAAAATAATTTTTCTCTTTTCTTTCTTCTTTTTCCTTCTTTTTCTCTTAGAAAATGCTAAAGAAAGATTTTTTTCTTTTCCTCTCAATTATAGTGGTCGAATGCTTTGTTTCTCACTTTTTTAATTTTTGTTTTAATTTTGTATTCATACATATACATGCATCAATATATATTAATGAAAGTAAGTTTGGCAAAATTTCATTGGTAGATTCCAAAATTCATGAAATTTAATTCGTTTATTAAAGTTTTTTATTTTATCAATACTAAATGTTATTAACTAATTTAATGATATTTATTTGTTTATTGTCATTTAACTAGTTATTGTGTGTAATCCATTGAGTTCACCATGAACTAAACACAAGGCAATATAAACTCTTTCATATTACTTCGATACAACTCATTATATTTAAATATCTCAATAATCATGAGTGACCTATAGCAAGATATCATAGCCCCAAGAACACAAAGAATATATTTTTGGATAAACCAATATAGTCATATTTTCTTGTAGTAGAGTCTCTTTGATGTTGACTTATGATCGGGTGTGGATCATGGAATCATCAAACCTTTAACTCAATCATAGGGCTGGGAACTTAATCATATACGATATTTATATATCCACAAAATTTATTTTTGGATATTAAGTACTCTAACCAGAGATTCTATTTCCATGTATGATATTCTCACCTAAAATCTTAAGTTCAATTATCTAAACCAACAAATTTTATTTTTGATCATTACATGTCCTTATATAATAAGAACACATTATCATCAAGCTTTTTTACTAGGTGTAGCTAACCTAGTACAACATACATAAGTGAATGATGTGTCTCAATATAGAAGGTAGCCATAATACCTCAGATCAAAGGACTAATATTACATTAGGATGACTGTGTAACGAATCACTAATTGTGGATAATCATCCATGTGTTTCATTACGTTTGGTCATGTTTACGCTCTTGCGACATTAGACTCGTCGCCTTACTAATATTACCTCAACCAAAAATAAATTTGGATGTATTTATATTAAAGACTTTGTACTTATATGTATAACTCTTTGTAGATCGAGTCTTGACACATAATATATCACCATATCTCATTTTACATATAATTAAAGAATAGCAGCTGAACAACTGCAACATAAAATAATTTTTATTTTATTAATTATAAACAATCTTACAACTAATTATAAAATTATATATATAAAGAAATAATATCCTCAAACCTAATGACACAGTTGGTTATATGGCATATCTCTAACATTTCTTTTTAGTGCTAGCTTAAGAAAAGATATTTGAATTAGGATTTAGGTGTTTTAACCACAAAAATTAATTTTGTCAAATTTTAATTTTTGAAAAACTAATTCATATGTTTTTGCTAAAAGAAAATAGGTATTTATAAATTTTAATTATTTACTGCCAATCACATTAGATGATTTTTGATAAAAAAAAAAAAAATAGAGTTTAATATGGCTACCATCTCACTCTAATTAAATAATTATTTTTTAATTAATGAAATTAATTAAATAGAATTTATCATATTACTAATTATCTTTTTAATTAATCAAATTAATTATTATGATAAATTTAGAAATATAATTAAAAATCAATAATTTATTTAATTACATTTCAACCCACAAACTTTTAAAAATTATAAAATAGCACATGTACTTTTAAAAATTATAAAATAGTATTAGTATTTTTAAATTTACAGACTGACTTAGAATTTTTAAATTTTTATTTTTTTTATCCATAATTTTTGATATTATAAATTTACCTCTAAAATTTAAGAACTTGACAATTAAGTTCTATCACACACTTTAGAACTTAATTTTGCATTATTTATTCTTAATTTTTCAATACTTTAAAGTATGTGATCTATTAAAATCTTTCTTATATTGGCAATAGAGATAGTTACGAAATTTTTCATTTTAAATAAGTTAATCTAATTAATTTATCCTTAATTAGCTCTTTAATTAAGATACTAATTTCTGTAAATCAAGAGTAACATCTATCAATGTATTATGACCCTCAATTGAGAAATAATATTAATTTCAGTAAAACTTATTCAATATATGATTACCGTATAATTCAATTTTTTTACCTTATATATATTCCACATATGATTTTAAAATATAAAAAATATTTACTCTATTAAATCATGATCATCAAAATCTTTTTAACTTAAACTGATAATATAATTTTAGAATATCTAAAACTTTTTTTAGAACTCATCATGTCCATAGACTTGTATTATCACTCATGTTAAAATAGCGCTACTTAGAATATTGACTCTATGTTATCCAGAGTGATGAATCCTTTATTGATCTCTCACAACTTTTATGTGCTTTACATATTACCTAATCATTACTCTATGTATAATCTCACTATGGATGACGAAGGTATAATGTCAAAGCATCTATGATCCACATATAAAGTACTATAAAGCCATCAAGTATAAGACCATTTATATTATCATAACTTAGAGAAATCCTATAAACATGTGGATAATACTTCGCATAAGTTTTCAAGTGGATCATATCAGTATTCTAAGCTAAATTTGTCAATATCTTAGTATTGATAATCCTACAATCAAAAATATTTAAGAATGATAGGAACTTATAAATTTAAGTTAATACCTCTTAATGAGATTTTAAAGGCTTTATATTTATAAGTAGTCAACATTTATAATAGAAGAAACTTATAAGTAAAATACTAATTTTATTAATAATATATAATTACATATTTATCTTTATTGGATCTAGGGTATATAACCAACAGTAGATATTTTGTCTTTCATTAGATCCACTTTCAATGAGCTTCGAGGTATATTAAACTTTGCATGGAAATTAATACAAATATGTGTAGTTGAAGATGAGAAAGAAATTTAGTTAGTACCTACCTAATTAAACTCACGAAAATGAATGTATTATTAGTATATACCTTAAATTTAATAGTATTTTAGATATTTAGCATATTTTTATCATAATATTTTGATTATATATATATTATTTTATTATTTTATTATTATATATCTATGTATTTATAAATATAATAATACCCTTAGAATAACAAATTCAATTAGGTGAACATTATTCTTAAATGTCCCTTGTCAAGCATTGTTGTGAATAGGATAATAATAATACATGGAGATTAGTATATTCAGTAACTGATAATAGCAAGTGTGTATTATGATATGGGATATTAAGTCAATACAAGGGTACAAGTTAATTAACTAATGTATTAAACTAACCCATCATGAGAATACTATGTAGATCATTATATGAGTGCTATAAGTGATTCTCATAGTGACAATAATGTATGTAATCCTTAAATTTAAAATCACCATGGTTTTCAATATAAAAAATAATATATTTTGATATTTTTAAATGTTATTTATAACAAAATAGATTATAAAGAAAATAATCAAATATATTATAATTTGTGTAGAGGAATGTGTGTGATCAAGATAAGATTTGTCTTTCCTATATGATGAGAGTGATATTTTAAACCCTTTAATTGAGTGAGACTTTAAAAAATGTATGGTCATTGTAACACCTCCTTCCTTTCATTTCTATTCATGTGGCATATAGTACATTGAGATTATCAAAAAGGTAAAAATCAACGCTTTCTTATAGTGAAGCAAAGTTTTCATTTGTTCAAATTAGTTTATAGAAAGTAACCACATAAATAGTATTATATTTTTTTTTTCTAAAGAATTGTTATGCAACTTAATAAAATTAATACTTCAGAGTACACAGAAAAGAATTTACATAACAATGGCATAAACCTTAGATATATTATGCCATGTCCGAAAGTCTTTGCCTCAACTACACTTTCCGGAACTGCTACCGTTATACATATATATATATATTATTTTCGATTTTAATGTGCAATCTAATAGGTTCTCATAACGTTGACAATAACACTAAAATCTAATTTTAGTACCCAATTAACAAGAATGTCAGTGGTTTGACATCACATTATCTATAACTAATGTTACCGTGTAATTTAATTTTTTTATTTTAAATATTTTAATTGAACACGAGACATAGAATGTATTATTCTCATATAGTTTAATTTTATATTTTTTTCAATATTTTAAGTAAACTTATTCTATCAAATGAAGTCAATAGCACATATTAAGTTATTTAAATATGGCTATACATTTTTTAAAGTCTCACTCAGTCAAAGGGCCTAAAATATCACTCCTCTTATATTGGATAAATTAATCCTATGTTGATCACACACATCCCTCTATATAAATTATGATATATTTGATTATTTCTTTTATAGTCTATCTTATTATAGATGACGTTGGAAAATATCAAAATATGTCATTCTTTATACTGAGAATCATGGTGGTCTCAAATTTAAAGATCATATACATTATTGTCACCATAAGAATCACTTATGACACTCATATAATGATCCACATAATATTCTCATGATGGATTGGTCCTGTACATAGTTCACTAACTTGTACTCATATATTAACTTGATATCTCATATCATAACACATACATGTTATTATCAATCACTACACATACTAATCTCCATACATTATTATTACCTTATTTACAATAATGTTTGATTAAGGATATTTAAGAATAGTATCGAACTTATATTTATTAAATACACATATATATAATAATAAAATAATTAAATAAAATATATAAATTAAAATATCATGATACAAATGTGCCAAACATCTAAAATACTATTAAATTTAGGGTATATACTAATAATAATAAAATTGTGTATATATTAAATTGAATTCAAACCAAGGTTGTTCCAAAGACACCTTTTAAGTTATCGAATGGTTAAAAATCAAGTTTGTGACGTGTGCATTTAAAGATGTCCATCTAAAATAAAAGTTTATAATTTATAAGAAAAAAAATTAGATCTAAGAACTATCAGTAGATATTTTATTAGATATGCTAAAAAGTTTAAAGGATATAGGTTTTATTGTCTATCACATCATACTAAAATTGTAAAATTTTTTGATAATGACTTAATTAATAAGATGGATCAATCTCATAACACAATTTATAAGAAAGATCATTCAAATGTTTAACCTTTTACTTTAGGTAATAAGGTAATTGTCATTAACAACTCTTCTTAAGTTGAAACAGGTATTGAGCATTTAGCATTTAAAGTTTGACAACTTATAAATGACAATCAAGAAATTCTACAAGTAACTAGTGTTTTAATAAATTCGGTTGTTCAGAATGGCTAAAAAATATTAAGCTACCAATTGAATAACATACTTCTTAAGATAGTATTGATACAACATTAAGAAGACCTACTAAAATAAAGAGATCATGATTTCTTATAATTATATTGTGTATCTACAAGAGTTTGACTATAATATTGAAGTCAAAAATGATCTAGAAATATTTTCACAAGTTTTGATTTCTGAAAAGTCTAACATGTGATATGATGATATGAAAGAAAAGATGAACTCTATGAAATTTAATAGAATTTAGGATCTTATAAAGTTACTTGATGATGTAAAAGCTATAAGATACAAATGAGTCATTAAAATTAAAAAAAAAAAAACTCATTAGGCAATAATGAAAAATACAAAACAAAACTTATTATTAAGGGGAACTAATTACAAAAGAAATAAATTAATTACACAAAGACTTTTTCTCCTATATTTAAGAAAGATTCTCTTCGTATCATTATGGTACTAGTTGCACATTTTGATTTAAGATTACATTAAATGTGTGGGATTCTCATACCCATTTTTTTAAAAAAAAAATAAGTAATAACTTTTAAACAAGTATATAAAAAAAAATACTAATTTTTTTTTTTTTTTTTGTCAAAACAAACATTCATCAGATATATACTTATTTATAACATATACAATATATCAAAAATACGATTTATAACAAAAGTACAATTAATACAGCGTCAAAAGCTGGTATGCCCAATTCTCTTTACAGGTCACTATCCTGAGGATTTACCCGGTTCCACTGCCCTACTAGCTATACCTGAAAATCATTTCAACCATGGAGTGAGTAATTTAAAATTACTCAGTAAGAACTATAAAACCCAACAAAATAATTTAATAAACTATAATATTCCAACTATATAAATAATAACTAATCAGGACAACAATATATTCTGTATATCCACATTACACAACAACCAATTATTAGGACTAACCATTCTAACTATGCAATTAACAATTCAATGAGGATATTACGAATAATCATAGTATGGTACCACTGTCCCTTGTACATTTTCTACCCATCTATTTTAATTATACTATCCTGTTCTCCTTTCATTTGATCAGTCATTCTTAGGCAAACTATGGATCATGACTACATTATTTATCTTACACACCAATACATGAATAAGTTTGGCATAATTATAATGCTACCATGGGTTCATCATGCCCTTAAGGGCGCCATGGCGAACTGCCGCTTCCTACAATGGGTTCAACGTGTCCAAAGGCGCCATGGAGGACTATCGTGATTTCTCACGTACAATTTCGGACACCACAAGGACGACTGTGGGTTCCATGTGTCCCCAAGAACACCACAGTAAATAATAAATCATTATTTCATTTTGTCATAAGC
>CP135542.1:4115936-4131223 GCA_032402905.1 Khaya senegalensis | reverse complement strand
TTATGAAAACTTGTCACTCTTCTACAGAAATGATAAAGATTCCATAATGTTTCTGCCTGTCACTCTCATGTTCATGGGGCCTAGTTCCGGACGAAACATACGCTGATGCCACTGGCCAAATTGAAGCTGTCCCATTTAATACATGTCATTTCGCTGTCTGAATTTCTTTCCACTTTAATGAGAATATTGAACTTGCTTTGTGTCTTTTCAATCAGTACTCCTAATTGAAATTTTGTTTTGTGTTGTATTAGTGAATAATATATTTTATGGCTGGAGTAAACTTTGGTTCAATGGTAGATTCATAAATTCAGTACGTTGCATGCGTTAATAATTTATTAATTTTATTGTTGCTATGCATGACTACTAGGGAAAGCACACCATGGAGCTTGATTAGGGGTTCTGACTCCATTGGGACCCCTGGCTCCACCACCAAGCAGACAAGCTCAACTACAACTTACCTAGAAGTTCGGAGTAATGTGCAGAGTATTATGCCAATGGCACATGAAATTGAGGAATTTTTTGCATGTGAGGAAAAACAACAAAACAAATTATTTATTGAGAAGTATGTCCCTTCAAAATTCTAAACTGTTTGCTTAGTAGTGTTGTGGTATAAAATTTATAAATATGCTTCATTGTAGTTTAATTAATCATTATTTGCTGAACAAAACTTTTCTTTTTACTCATGTTGAAAATTTTCAGGTATAACTTTGACTTTGTGAATGATTTGCCCCTCCAAGGACGTTATAGATGGGTGCAAATGGTTCCATAGGAAGTGACTGGGATTGGCTGGCGCTGTATAATTCCATAACCCATCTATGTTTATGTAAAGAATGATTTGAGCTAAGATGTGTAATTGAAGGATCTGTAACATAACTGGGTCTGATGGATTAAACACTAACAGTAAATATTCAATGAGAAGAAAGAATGTCATATGAAATTAGAGAAAAATGAGTATTTTAGGGTTTTAATGTTTTCATCATTGTAATTTGTAGAGGTAATATCTGATTACTATTTCTTTCTTTCCTGCCTTCTCGCCTTGAAAATTTCACTTTTGGTTGGGATGAACTGTGGAAATAAATGCTTCTTAGTTGTCATTTTAATGTTTCTGTCTTTACATTTGTTTTTGTTCCCTGCAATATCTTAATTCCTTTTATGAGATAAGATATAACCTGCATTTTCAATTTTTAGCTATGATAGTGAAGTTTCTTCTTATTATGCAAACCTAAAATTAGATTGTCTTACGGCTTTGTTGTTTATACCTGTTGTGAGAAATTGGCTGCGGTGTTGTTGGCTGGTCAACAATGTAATCATAGACAACTGGACTGGCTGGTCGAATGAATACCCAAGTGGTGTTTGTTTTAACTAAGTTATTAAAATCGCTGATTCGGTTTTTCGGATTTCTGTTCTGTCATTTTATGCACTTTGTTGGTGTGGGAGTTCAATGAGTTTCTAGTTTCCATCATATTTGGTTGGACATTTGGGTTTCGGAAGCAAAGATGGTGGTGGGGTTACTCTGTATCTGCATTATCTTATTTGGAAGTTCTTTTTGATGCTGACAGTGGAGTTTGTATTATTTTCTAAGTTCTATAGTTTTCTTAGAAACTTGTAGGGGTAAAGTTTTTGAGCTTGTCAAGTGGGCGCTATATTCAATCTCTGTTTGAATGAATTCGCCTGTTATTGTTATTATTGTGCACATGTGACCTTGTACGGTTCTGCAGACTTGTGCATCACAGCCACAGGTTGCAAGCCAATATATTTCATGTGATGATTTCCTCTGTTCTCCTCTTCTCTTCTACTGTTTGTTGATTAGCTCAAAAATATATTCTTTGTTAATTAACTCGAATAGATTGCAATCTTTTTATTTTTTATTTTTATGTTAATTATTTTAAAATTTTAATTTATAATGTTTCTATTTTCATATAGATAGAGTTTTCAACTGCTATACAAGATATTTTATGTTAAAAGAACATAAAATTGCAGGGAGTGCTAATTGACTTGGCCAAAGAATGGTAGCTGTGGAACATGATGGAAAACTTACCTACCCATGCACAACAAGACTCAATATCACTGATCACTTGCACCTCTTCTCCTTTCATTGAACCGGCAGCTGGAATATCATTTTAACATGCAAGTGCTTGTCACATAAGTTCAACTTCTTCTTCATAGCCAGCTAATACCATAGGTTGAAATGCGAATTTGAAAAACTATGAAGCATTCTTATGGAATAAATTTATAAGGGCGAATAAAGAAAGAAATAGAAGCAACTTCTGTTGGTGGTACACACAACCTGTGCAGCGGGTGAGAGCATTTTCAACTCCGGTAACTAATTGCACTGAGCTCTGCAATTATTTGAGTAAACGAGATAACTTACTTGTTTGCTAAAAGGACTATTTCATGTCTTAAATCAACAAATAATTTTTATAGAGATATTGGTAAGTGTTTCTTCTTCTACTGCAGGACTTAAATTAGTACTAAAGCATGGGAGCGTTTTCAATTAGCAGCTAGACTTTCCATTTCAAGGAATACTCATCTTAAAACAATTATGGTAAAATTACATGAAAATGAAATGTCACAGACATTAATTAAATTAAATTTGCAGTAGCTATTACTTTACAACTATGAAGAATCAATGACAGAAGAATGCGAACCAGCAGGAACATCTGCTAGAATGATTTGAAATGCATCTGGAGGATTAATTGATGACCACATTTGAGAAATCAAGCATCCGGTATAGGAAGCTTATATCTTGCAAATGCAATCTTGGGATCCTTTCCTGATTCAAATCTGATGGTTCTGCATTTCTTACCCTCACAATGATTCTGAGTTACCATCGAATGATCTACTGGGAGGCCAAAATAAATTTGTTACATTCAAATCAAATGCCAAAACAGACTGTCTTATATATCATGTCCAATAATAAAGAACTTCCTGCACAGTTACAAGCAGAAGAGGCACATGGATATGTCCATGAAGCTGGTTTTTTTAACAAAAATGGATGGATACCTGGTCAATCCCTGCTTCCACAATGCAAATTGTGATTTTATTGAGTTGAAGGAGATAAACCAGCTGCTGGCTTGGTTTCTGCCATTTCAACTTCATATGCACTGGTATTTGGCCTTTCTTCATTTTCAATTGCCATGCTTTTGAGTTTAACTAGTTGTATAGCACATAGCTCATATCTGCTAACATATGTAAGAAATTACATCCAAATCAGTTTATTTGACATTGTGTGCAGGCCAAGAGTAAGAGGAAAGATCCATAGAAGAGGTAGGATATAACAATTCTAGCTCGAACTGCCAAACCTACTTTCATTTAGTTTTTGCACCCTTACCCTAACCTTGGTATAATTCAATTTCAAGATCTCTATACCACCTCAAGAAATCTGACTGATTGAGCCAACTAATACCAACTCCAACTTTGTTTTTATTTTTGACAGTAAACCTCAACTTGTGATGCATGCACAGAGAAAACTTCAACTGCTGATTTAGATACAAAGCATGCCCTTCAACTATCAGTTTAATATTTTCTTTCTTTCCTAGGCTCCACAACACCATCCATCTAAAATACCAAGTACGTAAAAATTTAATGAAGACATTATGTGAAACTTTACATCTACTGCCTTAAAGGATAAAACACTTAAACATAAACTGATTGATTTCTACTAAAAGCGTTTTAACACTCAACTTGACACATAAACGTATAATTCTTATCAGATTCACATACAGGCAAATTAAACTCTCCAACATTTACATAGCAAAATCAATGCTTCCTTACCATGGTATTTTGAGTACAAAAAATTACTAGAATTTTTTTCTCTGTTAATCAAAAAGTATTCTTAGGCTGCATAATATTTTTCTGAGAAGAGCCAATTAATACTCTTCCTTCACACATACATATCCAGGTGTTAATGGGAATGCATAAGATACTTTATCATGTAGTCTTTTCTTCCTCTATTTTGCTTGTCCAGTACATACAAAGACATACTTCTCCAGCGATCCAAAAGCCTTCATTGTAATAACTTGCCTAACATACAACAAATTCCTACTTCAATCATGACTAAATTACCTTCTTTACAACACCAATGAGAAAATCATCCTTAATTATCATCATAATAACATGCATGTGGAAATGAAAACACTCAAAGTTTTGGTATAACTATGACTCTAAAAAAACATGAAACTATATTGTAAAGTAGCTAATATGTCATCTTTTTTTTTTTTTTTTTTATCTTCTGCTTGGGAATCTAGCCCACTACCTAAGGGAAATGAAGCATATATTCTCTGACGAGCCCAAGGATTCTCCTTAAGTTATACCTCAACAAGAAACAAAAGACAATTTCATTCAGCTCCTTATATAACTAAACCACTTAAACCATTACAGAAGCCAAAACTTGGAAGACTTACACTGTACGAATGAGCCTAACACAGTTACAGCCAAGAAAAAGAGGTAGTTCATAACATGGGATAACATTGGCAAGAAGTAAATTCAGGGTGCTCTTCAAGAAAATAGATAGCTTAGCCAAGAAGAACATTAGGTTGATTGTAGAGTTATAAACACGTTAATAAAAAAGTCAAACTGGAGCAATGTTTCCTGAGGAACATGAAAATTAGGTTGCCCAAGTGTAACAAGGCAAGCAGAAAACAGCCCTTTCCCTCTTTTGAAAGCCATAGCATCTTTACTGAAAACAATAAAAGTACATACAGAACAACTCTGTCCTTTTGACTTGAGGAAGTAATAGAGAATCTGTTTCTTTGAGGGGAAGAAACCACAAGGAAATGCTTCCTATTCTAATGGGGTCAACCCAAGTCTACTCAAAAGGAAAAACAGAAAGAGAAGAAACATAGGTCACAAACTGCAATGTAGCAATGTGAGTACAACACTGTAGAAATAATTTCTAATATTATGATAGAACAGCCGAAAACTCATTAACTTACTCAGCCACATAGCTGTGGACAAGAATGAAGTATATCCTCCAAAATTGTTGCTCCTTCAAGTGGCGAGGGCACAGCCTAAATCTAAGCTGTGAAAGTTCCTGGAAAATAAATAAATAAAGTTGAGAAGCAGAATACATTGATTGAGCTCTCTACCCAATAATTAATGGAAAAAAACACAATAACATTAAGTGTACACGAATATTCAACAAGCAATTAACATTACATAATTCAATTAGAAATATCCACTTCCACAAATTTTAACTGGCACAATACAACAATACTCCACCAGGAAAAGCATTATATTTCAGAAGTGTGCAGTTCAAAACTTTATATCTAATTGAAGGAACAAGCTACAAGTTTCATCCAAGTTTTCAATGGATATCACCCATATTCTTACTCTTAACATTTAGGACCTATTCACAATGCAAAATTAAGATATTAGTGCTACTAATTTTAGTGCAGAAACTATATTTTTGCCGTTATGGTATCTGAGCATGCCGATAAGAATTAAATGCCCACCACTACTTTTCTAATCAAATGGTAAAACTTAATTACTAATATCTAATGCAAACATGGCATAAGGTACTGTTCTTATACAGTTTAATAAAAATACCTAAATCATCCAATAGTTTCATTAAAAATAATAAATTCTATGAATTGGCCTTAATGAACTATAATTGCAAGATGGCAGCTCTGGAAAATGTCCTGTTCATGGTTACAATGTAGGCTTAATATCAAGTTTCCTAGTGAGACAGCATGCCAAATAGAAAATGAAGCTTGCATAAGTTTCTCATCTTTCTGACTAGCAACACGAATCTGACTTATCTTTTTCATTCTGACAACCACATATTAATCATACTCAAAATTTATGCCTGGCGGCAACAATTAATTACAATCTGTTAGAGCTAATACATAATATTATGTTTCAGTTAGCCATGTGATTTCATAATCTTGACTCTTTAGTGTTATAACATGTCCAAAAATAAGAATCTTGCCCTCCTAATGCTCAACACTACGTTAACTTACTACTTCAAAGTGCATCATGGCAGAACAGAGTCACTCGATTAAAAGATTTACCACAAGCCTCATAATATACTAGAAAGCCATTTGTATTGCAAGCCCGCAAGCTCTTTCTATAGCATAAGTTTCAACTCAACATATCGAATAACCGAAAAAGATGAAACCGGAAAATTGATAACATTAAGCATCTAACTGGTCAACTTCCTAAGTGAATTTCACACAAAATATTAACAATAATAATAAACATAACAAAGATATAAAGAGGTTGAACCTTGGATTTTGAAAGCACAAGAAAAGCATGGCGTTCCTGCCATTCGGAGAGATCCTTCCTTACATTGGCCGAAGAAGTTGTGGCAGCTTCCACGTCATAAGCAGACTCATCATCATCTGCACGACATTCAACCGACACACAAAATTTCGATACCATAGTTGCACAAAGAGAAAGATATAAAAGTTCCAACTTGAATGGATTCTTCGTAGAGTATGCTAAATCACGTTTAAACCTTTTGTTCCATCACCAATAAACTAGGGTTTAACCCCAAATAAAATATTACTTTGATATAACAGAGGGGCTACCTTGAAGTAGGAAATTCTTGAAGGTTTCTAAAGTGAAAGACTTGAGATGATCGATTAGCTCGTCAGTGACTCCAAGAAGCTCTTCTTCGTCTTGCTGTCGCTGATTCGATTGTGTCGGTTGATTTGGTTTATATTTGGAGCTTTTGCTAATCTTTGAAAGACTGCGTCGAAACCATGAAGGCAATTCCATGGTTGGTTCCGAATTCCGATGCCAGTCCACTGATTTTCTTTGAAATTGTGTCTTTAACTTGATGGAAAATAAAATGTTATAGTTATTGCAAATAAATCATGGACTAAACTGAAAAATAATTTAAACTACAAAAATAAAATTATAATAAAATAAAGTAGCTTATGGTTTCGTGGGCATTGATTGCCTTGCATTATATTTTAATTAAAATAAAAATTATTTAAACTATAAAAATGAAATCGTAATAAAGCAAAGAACCTTGATTTCATTAGCATTGCATTGCAAGTATACATAGCAAAATCTTGAGGGAAATTAATTACAAATTTTTGTTGTAGGATTCTTGTAAAATAATAACAAGGTTGGTGGAAGCCAAATGAATCATCCAATCACAATACTTCTTTTTGAATTACAAGGCTTTTTCAGTTATGTCAGTGTCTTTAATATTAATTCATTAATTTATTAATAAAATTTTGTGAGATGAAATTTAGTGGAACAAAAAAGATATAATGCATATTTGTTTAAAAAAATTATATAAGTCTTCTTTTGTAATAAAATATGCTATCTCAGATAAAATTATCTAATTCAAGGTGCTAATTATCAATTTATCAATTTGACTAGCCGACAACACATGTCAATGCTTTATACCAATATTTTAAAAATTAATGTAAGTAAAATTTTAGTGAAGAGATAAAAGAAAGAAAAAATCAAAAGAGTATTTTCATTTAGTATCAATTTGTTGGGTTTGTAACATCCTAAAAATTTAAGTATTTAATAGATTTTTTATTATAATCATATTGAAATATACATGATAAAAGTATTGCATTAGAGGAAAATATAGAAGAAAAGTTTTAAAAATCCATTAAGGCAAAAATTGGGTGAAAACATGTACTATTAGTAAGAAAGGGTAAAATCGTTATTTTGATAAAATTTCGATTGATCAAGTTAGATGTTAAAGATGTAAATTAGTATAATAGAGCGTGTTAGAAGAAAAAATAGATTTTATAACGCTAGAAATGCCAAAATTATTATTTTGGATAAAAATGGACAATTTTGCTAAAAATGGCAAAATAGTCATTACGCTGAGGGTCGGAAGAACTCTGCCAAATATCGATCACCAAGAACTCTTGTAAATATTGTAAATAAGATGTAAGAAAAAGTAAAATCAAATTTGGATGTGAATTTCCCTAGAAATGATGAAAAATGATCAAAATGACCAATTTGTTTTGTTAGGGGTAAAATGATCTTTTCACAAAAAATTTGAGGAAAAAGTGAGAATTAAAACTAGTAGATTAAAGTGATAGAATCTAAAAATAGTTTAGGTAATCTCATAATTTTTTTGGGAGTTAAATGTAAGTTTTAAAAAGTTATTGGGTAAGAGTATAATTTTTTAAAAATATAAAATTGGATAAGACTTTAATTTTTTAAAATTGAATGAATTCAACTTTTTTCTTCTCTTTCTTCCCGTAAGTCATTCTCTCCCTTCTTTTTCAAATTTTTTTTTATTTTCTTAGAAAAATCAAGCAAAATCTTACAATTTGTCCGATTAAACGCGTTACTGTAGAAGAAAAAATTGTTCTATATGTCGAGAACTTTAATTTGACAGTAAAAATTTTTGATTTTATTAAATTTTAGTTTATAAATTTGTTGAAAAGTGATTTTAACAGTGGTTTTATGGTTTTAAATAGTAATTTAAGTTTTTTTTAACTTGAATTTAGTGTAATTGTTATCAATTTTGGATTTGAGGTAAGAACCCTAAATCCTAATTTGATAATTTGAGAGTTTTATGAAATTAATACATAATTTATGAAATTGAATGTTTAGGAAGTAGATTGAAGTAAATAGAATTATGTAAAGAAGAAAAATTTAATTTATGTATAGTAGGACATATTCGGCCACTATTTATGGAGCACTTAAATGCTTAATTTTGATATATTTTAATATGTTTAAATATGTATAAATATATTAGAAATAGAAAAAATTGGTAAGAATTGATTTGAATGTGTAAATTAGAAGAAAAATAGAAAAAAAGGGCAAAATTAGAAATTTTAAGTATTGTTCATTAAGGCCTTACTTGCTAATTTTTGATAAGATTATATGTTAATAATAGTATGGTGAAACAACGAAATTAACTGGACTTAAGGGTTGATTAAAATGAAAGATAAATAGAAAAATGGTAAAATGATAATTTTAGTTACTATTTGGGTAACCTTAAAATGTTGTTTTATGATATATTTATATATGTTTATAAATGTATTGTAAAACATTAAAGCTGGTAGAATTTGACTTGGGTGGATAAAAATAAAAAACATTGAAAAAATGGTATAATTGAAAATTCAGCTATTAGGAAGTGTGAATAATCATATGGGTTTTATTGTGTTATGTTTTGATGAATATATTAATTTATAGATATGGTTATAGAATATACTGAATTAAATCTCATTGATAGAGAATGGGTATATTTATGAAATTTATAAGTGTTGGAGTAATTTTGATCGGTTATCGAAAATAGAATGAATTGTATTGGAATGTGTAATATATTTTGTCAACATCTATTGCCTTACCGAAGTATTTTAAAATACTTTTATGGCATTGTATGTTTTAATTGTAGTGTATGGTATGTCGTTATAGTATAGTACATATGGATATATTAATATATATATATATTAATAAGTATTATTATTTTATTATGATTATTGATTATGGGTACATGTACTTGTATTTGTGTGATTTAGTAATATTTATAAATTTCTTTTAATGTTGGTAAGAAATTATGAGAATATATTATATGTAATTATTATGGTTAATGTGAAATTATCGAAATACTCTTGAAAATAGTTAAGGATAAAGTGGTAATAATAATTATAAAAGAAAATTTGTATAATTAGGATAATATGAATCCACAGAACTTCCTTACATACTGGCAGAATCGCTTATGACGGAGCGTAATTATTATTACTATTTTAAATGTAACTCTTTGAAGAGTAGATCGAACCCACAATCGTCCTAGTAATACCGAAAGGGTATATTGTAACCATAACAGTCTTTTATGGTATCTTGGGAGATATGTTAAACCGATGGTAGGAAGTGACTGTTTGTCATAGTGCCTTAAAAGGTATGTTAAACTCATGGTAGAACTGGTATTTGTACACAATTTGAGAGAGGAATGGGTGTGTGTAGGATGAGTATGGTGGCCATAATTTATATTATACCCTAATTATGATCGGTTTAGAATAAAATAAATTAGAATCAGAATCAGAGCAGAATAAATAGAATGTACTAAATTGTTATGTTACATGCTGATGTGTGCTATATAGTTTAATATATATATATATATATATATATATATATATATACTATACTATACTATTAGAATACATAGTAGAATAAAAAAATAGAATCCAGACTTTAGACTGAAAAAACAGAATGAACAGAATTAAAATAGTATAGAAATAGAACAGAAAAGAGTGAGAAAAAAAAAAATTGTGTAACAAAGTATTTTTGCATACTAAAAGACGATGTGTAGTGATATTGATATTTATTGAAAAAGCAGTAAGTCATTACTAAATAATATTGAGAGTATTCTGGTTTTCTTTGCAGGTAGTGTAGTCTATATATATAAATTAACTCTTACTAAAATTTTTATAAAAATAACTATTTATATGGTAGAGGTACTATTCTAATGAATGGATTAAGTTGAATACATACTTGTTAGAGTTTTGGATTCTTACTAAGTAATTTTCAATTGCTTACCCCTGTGGTTGATTGTCTTTTCAAGTATGGTTAATAGAGGGATGGCTCTGGTGGTTCCTCAGAGACATAATAAGAATTTTGAGAAGTGACATATCATATTTTATTTTACAAAATTTTAAACATCTATTTTAAAACTATAGTTGTAATTTATAAATATAAATATTTTACGTTTATTAGAAAAAAATATTTAATATAAATTTCTTTCATAGCCACAAGTTAACTAAATAAATTTAAATTTTAAATATTTAATCTTTATATATATATATATATATATATACATGTATGTGTGTGTGTGTGTGTATGTGTATTGGGGTTATGGGTTTCACAGGCTTTGTTGGAGCTCATGAGTGTAAAAGAATTTATGTGATATATGTTTAATTTAATCTCCCTTAATTTATCCTCCTTTAACTTAATCAATAAAATAGATATTATTCTTTTATGTTGTTATTGGAATATTTGTAGTAAAAAAATAAATTGCATGTACTCTAAATTTGATGGATAATCGATGGCAATTATATGTATTTCTTAATTATTTTATGCAGTGAAAAAATCTCAAAATGATTAGAAGAAGCAATAATAAAAGTATGATTTATGAATTACCATGATATTATTGTATTATTATAAATAAAAATATATCATACCTATGAATTATTGACCTCAGTGTTGCACAAATTGTAGTTTTTATTACAACAAAATTGTAAGCTTCCATCAATTCATGAAGATGAAGTGTTATGGAGAACTTGAAACTAAAAATCAACAAACATAGGACAATATTAGTAAAATGATTGTTGTATGCTTATGTGTATGTGCTTGTATTAATTTGCTTGGGATTGTCTTTGGTACATACCTATAATGTTATATATATTTTTTTCAATTTTTGCATTGATGTTTTAAATTTTTTTTGTTTATGTTTTAAGTACTATTTACTACATATTTTAAATTTTTTATTATTACATTTGAAGTTTTTCATTCATATTTCAAGTATTATTTATTGTTTGTTTTATATATTTCAAGTTTTGTGTTGAGCGTTTCAAAATTTGTGTTACGGTTTCAACTTTTTCATTAAGGGATGTATAGTTATACGTATGTATATTAGCCAACCCTTAATTTGCTTAAGCTCAAATTTTCTTTCAATATTCATTCTTGCAAAAGGATGCATTTAAAAGATAAAATTGAAAGTTTTTCTTTAATTTTTATATTTTAAATGAACCTATTTGAAAACTTTTAAAATTTGAGTTTTGGACTTAATTGCAAAAATTTTAGAATTGAACAGGGAACAATTTTCAAGGTTTTCAAACCTATTGAAAAAATCATATATTACAAAAAAATTCAAATCGAACAACCACCGATGATTGAATCATGATCAATTAGTTGCATTTAAATAATGGTTCAACTGAACTGGCCAATTGTCTACTCTAATCGGATAGACCATTTTGTGAACTAGCCCACCAATTTCTTGACCTGGTTAACTGGTTCCTTGGGCTTTTGTTAGGGTGCTTTGAATTTTAAAAAGCTTTCAAATATTTACTTGAACTAATCAACTGTTTGTACTCAATTTTTGAATTTTATGAGTAATAAAATTTAGCTTTGAACTTTAATTATAAATAAAAGTTATTTTATACATGTTAAGAGGTTTTTAATATTTTTCTCGAACTCTAAGTGCTTACAAACAATTTTCAAGTTTCAAAACTAATTTGAGCTTATAAATTGTAACAAACACATATCATATACCTATTTCTTTTATTTGTAATATTCTTTTTAATTAGAGAATTATTTGAAGTGTAATATTATTTCAAAATTTATTATCTTTTGTAAAAGAGTGAAAAAAGTGGGTTTTTCACTTACACATTGTGAGATTGAATGACTTGAGAGGGAAATCAAATGAAAAGGTTAAGTACCAAAAATCCTCTTTGTCATAAATTGAGTCTTAGGGTTTCAAATCTTATTTTTTACTTCAGTATAAAGATGTGGAGCGATTGAGAGTGAATCACTTGTAAGGTTTGAAAAAGAAACAAAAATTTCATTTATTGTAAATTAAGTTTTGGAGTTTCTAAGACTTGCTCATATTGAAATCTTCAATTGGATCTTGAAGGAGTGGGCATAAGTAAAGGTTGTGTTAAATCACTAAAAATCCGAGAGTTTAATCTTTTTTCCTCTCTTTCATATATATTATTTATTATTAAATATTATTTGACTATCTTGTATTGTGGACATTGTTGATTGTATGGTTGTGATGGAAATATAAATTTCTTATATTAATTTTTAGAATCCAATTTACATCTCTCTTGGGTTGCATATTGGTATTTCATGAATGAGCTCTATGAGGATAAAGAAGGATAGTTAGCATTTCCATAATCGACTAGTGTGGATTTCATGTTAGCTTATCGAAATAAAATAATCCCAAATCCATCATTCCATAAAGAAAACAAAATATATATTTAACCATTCTAATATCAGCGCATAAGTGTAAAATTGAATTTAACTAATAATTTTACAAAGAAAGCAATTTCTAATATAATACATTGTGCCAAATATAATAAAATTTCAATTACATTGAGATTTCATACTTTCTAGCCAAGTATCCATTCATCATCTTTTTTAGAGAACAATTTTTTTTTAAGATGAAGAAACTAATAACCATAGACGTAGTTATGGATGAGCTTTATCTATATTGTAATATTTTAGAATTTTTTCAACATAATAAACATATAGATAGATAAATATTTTATTAGATTTGTGCTTAATCTGTAGGATGAGACAAGATTTAAGTTTTCTCAAATCTTTAATTTCAAACTCCATTTTCAAGTAATCAACAGGATAAAAACTTATTTAAGAGTTTTAATTATATTCATGTCACCGACATATACTACCATAACAAGGAATCCAAGTATTAATTTCTTTATGGATACACATGAACATACTAGATTATCAATGATTGTTGTAGTTTGATTGGCAACAAATTATGATCTTTTGATTTATATAATTTAAGTATTCTAAATTCTTTAGGGATTTTCATATAGAAACCCATGCAAATAAGTTGTCAATATATTCATATGACACCTATTAAGTTTTTTTAAGTCTGCCAAACTTATCAGAAATTGAATCGTAATTATATCCATATTAGGACAACATGTTTCATAAAGTCAATTCTAAGATTTTGTGAGAAACTTAAAGCAATGAATTATGCTTTATATCTTTCTTCTTGTTGTTTTTGTTACATTTTCTTACAAATACTCATTTATATTTAATGATTTTAACATCTTTAGGTGATTGGACTATAGATTTAAATACTTCATATTTAACAAGAAAAGTCAATTCTACTTAAATTATTTAATTCTACTTAAATTATTTCTTTCTACTAACTGTAAGCAAACTAATACACATACACAGCAAAATTACACAAATAAAAAATGATTTGCATTCCAAGTTCCATGCGACAAACTTTAGTGTTATCATATGTATATAATTCAATGCTGTAAATACGTATACATATTTAATTAGACGATTTTTGTCAAATTATGAATATAGATCAATTGCCTTTATGTCTTTATGATATCTACACAATTAAAAATTTAATCAAAGTGCTAGTTTCTGTGATTTAAATGCGTGATATTTTATGCGTTCTTCTTTTCTCAAGAGTAAGGACGTAAAAATAAATCCTAAGTACGCTCTTAAAAAATATAAATATTATATATTTATATATTGTTATTTTAGGTTTTCAATTTTGACTTAAAGTATTTAGTTAGGCTTTCTTATAAAATCTAATTTATTTAGTAAAGTAAGCATTAATAAATTTAGTTCAATTTTTACATAACGAGTTTAGTCAAAATTAATACTTAAATAACTTAACAAATTCTAAATTCATTTAGGATTTTATATATATATATATATATATATAATATTTTAAATGTTAATGTGCGATCTAATAGATTCTTATTACGTTGGTAGTAATACTAAAATTAAATTTTAGTATTACAAGTAATAAGTAATATCTAGCAACACATTATGACTACCAAAGTAACGAAAATATCAGTGATTTGACATCACCTTATCAGTGACTAATGTTATCATGTAATTCAATCCCTTTATCTTAGATATTTTAATTGAATACAAGATATAGAATTTGTTATCCTCGTGTAGTTTAATTTGATTTTTTTTTAATATTCTAAATAGACTTATTTTATCAAATGAAGTCGATATCACATATTGACTTATTTAAGTATAATTATATATTTATTAAAATTCACTCAATCAAAAGGTTTAAAATATCACACCCATTATATAGGACAGACAAATCATATTTTGATCACATACATTCTTTTACACGAGTTATGATATATTCTTACAGATAAACATTTGAAAATATCAAAATATATTATTATCTATGTTGGGAACCATGGTGATCTCAATTTCAAAGATTACAAACACTATTGTCACTATGAGAATTGCTTATGACACTCATATAATGATACACATAGTGTTCTCATAATGAGTCGGTGTAACATCTTGAAATTTTTATACTCTTAAAACCCTATCATGGAGTGATAATACAATATTTTTGAGAGTTTTGATAACAGAGAGAGTTGACCGGTATTCGAGACAGCGTACTATATGAGCAAAAAATATAGTATTTCATTACTGGTATTAAAAATTTGACGACGGAAGCGAAAAACTGTAATTTTCGTTGTGCGTGCCCGACTATATAAGCGAGACGGGATCGAAAAATTCAAAAAATCAATTTCACTTTTTTCCTCCATTTTCTCTCTCTTCTCTCTCTCCTCTCCACGGTTCTCTCTCCTGTGAACAGTGACTTTCGTCAC
>CP135542.1:4083077-4115436 GCA_032402905.1 Khaya senegalensis | reverse complement strand
TTTTGGAATGGTTTTCATGTCAATTGTCAATCCACTTTTGAATGTAATTTCTCTATATTCTGGTTAGGAGCTTTGTGTTATTAGCCTATATATTTTGTTCATAATGTGACATGTAAGCCTATGCTTTGGAATAAAATGAAATTATATTGCCAATTATCAAAATCAAATGTATTTTCTCATTTGTTTGATTATCAATTTATTTGTATTACCAGATGTTCTCAGCTAGCTTCCCTTTTGTTTTTCTTATTTGTTTTTGGCAATTCAAAATATAATTGCTTTATTAGATGATTTAAGTTTCTACCATGTTGAATTGGTGGACATAAACATTATTTTTGTTACATTTTCTTTTTTGAGTGTTATATTTTCCTTGCTTAACTCTCTCTACCACTACTTATAATTTGTTATATGTTACTGGAATTTGCAATGCGATCCTCAAAACAAAATGAAACAATAGTCATTGGTCAATGTACCTTACATAGAATAAACATTCTTTGACCTTATTCAGGTGGTTTTTGTTGCCATGAAATCAATTGTGGCTCCAATTTCTTGTGAGAGGAGTCTGAATCCTAGCAAGTGGTTTTATTAATTTGGATACGAACTAAATATGTTTTTTTTTTACATAAAAAATAAATTGTATTATTATTATCATATTAAATATATAAAAAATAAATTAATATATTTTTTTAAAATAAACAAAAAAATGAAGATAGGGATGAGGGTTGGAATCTCTTCACCAAAACAAGAATAAGGTAGGGACGAGGATGGGTATCCCCATCTTATCCTTATCCTGATGCCAACATTAATGCCAAGTCCAACAAGCATCATCAACATATTTCAAAGAAATAATTGTCAAAGTTACAACTTTAATGACTTGTTCTTATTGATGCTTCTGAACTAACTACTGCCACTATGATACCTAGTATAGTACAATAATATCAATAGAATGTATTACAATAAAAAAAACAACAACCAATCATCACTCTAGTAATAGAAACCATAATAGTAATAAGTTTCAGTCTCACACCTTAATTATAACCTTTCTTCATTCCTAGTAGTTAATTCAATCTTTTTCTTTTACTTATAATGTGGCTATTTTTTTTGAGTAATTTAGGCTTTCATTAATGTTCGAAGACTATATCATTCAGGTGGGTTCTGTTGAAGTGTCTATTTTCATAACCCTTAAGTGTTTTTGCTTTTGGTTCATTCTTTCTATAGTTTGTGGATTGTTGCTTTCTATGATCAAGATGGTATGTGTTAGTTCCTTACAAATCTTTTGAGTACTTTTTGTCTGTGGCTTAAATATTTGACTTCTTCTATTCAGCCATGAATTTATGCAATTTAGAGTTTTTTCATTATGTATTTTTTGGTAATCCTAACAAAGTTGAGAAGCATGAAGTATTTTTCATTTGGTTATTCAAATTGAGAAAATGACAAGGAACAAAAGCCTTTACTTTGTATTTTTTTCACACACACACACACACACACACACATATATATATATATATATATTACTTCAATTCTATTTCAATCTTTTCTTAGTAACCAAGTAGTCTTCTGCTCAAATACCAGTAGTAGCATTAATTTGATGCAAGTAATAAAACTAATTATAACAAGTGAGGTTTCATGCTTCAAATTTCTCTTGGCTAATAAATAAAAGAGATGAAGTCAATTTTTAGCTAAAATGTTAATTTTTTGTTTTCTATGTATGTAGTGACAAATTTTGTAATAATTCAGATTGAACGACTACGGAGTAAATATTATTTATTTTCGGTGTACAACTCATTACGGGTTTGTTCTTGAGTGTTATAACTTAAAACACATTTATTTAGTTAGGAAAATCTAAACTATATAAGTTATAACTTAGACTTACTCGTTAACAATGTGGGATTACCTAATAATAAAAGTAATATAGAGAGGTAATGTGAAGATTGAAAAGATACCTATTAAAGATAACTCAATATATTTAAGTACATTGAATTGCTCAGTATAAAAGATTGGCTCTAATGCAAGTAGGAGATTTTTGGTTATATGACCTATATATAAGAATGACAAAAATATGTAATTATTTATTATTGCATTGATTAATAAAATTGGCATTTTATTTATGAGGTTTATCTATCATAAATATTGGCTACATATACTATAAACTCTTTAGAATAACAATTAGAGAAATTAATTTAAATTTATGATATTCTGTCACTTTTAAATGTTACCAATCATAGAAGTATCAATATTAGAATATTAAAGCAAAGGACAATATCCAATTCTACAATAAAAGTTAAGTATATTACTCCTTTGATGTAGTTAAAAAGGCTATTTGGTTTAAAAAATTCATTATTGAACTAGAGATTATCCTAAACCTTTCAAACCCAATAAAATTCTATTGTGATAACAATGGGACTATTGCACAAGCAAATAAACCCAAATTTCACTAGCGATCCTAATATGTACTCCGACGCTTTCATCTCATTTGAGAGATTATCAAGAGAGGAGATATTAAGATATATAAAGTACTAACAGATACTAATATCACCGACCCATTAATAAAATCTTTGATACAACAGAGATATAATCGTCAAATTAGATTCTTAAGTATTAAATACACAAAAGATTGAATTTAGTACAAGTGAAAAATTGTTGATATATGCCCTAATTTTATTATTATTTTTTAGATATTTAATATATTTATTTATTATGTATCATAACATTGTCAATTTATATATCATTTATTATTTGATTATTATATATTTGTGTATTTAATAAATATAATAATACTTTTAAAAAAGTATATTCAATTAGTTAAGTACTATTTTTAAATATTTTTAGTAAAGTATTATTGTGAATAGAGTAATAATAATGTATAAAAATTAATATGTGTAATAACTGATAATAATATATTGTGTGTTATGATATGAGATATCAAGTCAATACATAAATACAAATTAGTGAACTAATGTACTAAACTGACCCACTATGAAAACGCTACATGGATCATTATATGAGTGTCATAAACAATTCTCATAATGATAATAGTATATGTAATTCTTAGATTTGAGATCACCATAGTTTTCAACATTACGAATGACATATTTTAATATTTTTAAATATCATCTATAATAAGATAGATTATAAAAAAATATATAGTTTGATATTTCTTAACTTGTATAAAAAAATATGCATAATCTAGATAAAATTTATCCCTTTTATATAATAGAAATAATATTTTAAGCCTTTTGATTGAATAAGACTACGAAAATGTGTGGTTACGCTCAAATAAGTTAATATGTGATATTGATTTTATTTGATAGAATAAATCTACTCATAATATAAAAAAATATATAAAATTAAATTACATGATAGTGACACATTCTATATCTCTATTTAATTGAAATATTTAAAATAAAAAAATTAAATTACACGATAATATTGATTACGAATAAAGTGATATCAAACCACTAATATTCTCGTTATTTTAGTAGTTGTGATGTATTATTAGATATTGTTCATTACTTATAATACTAATATTAAATTTTAGTGTTACTGTCAATATTACGAAAACCTATTGGATTATACATTAAGATCAAGAATAATAGTAATGTTAATTTATAAAAATAAATTTATATATATATATATATATATTTATAGAGAGAGAGAGAGAGAGAATCATAAATTTGTCTAGAACTCGAAATCTATTTAAGTATTAAATTTGACTAAATTTATAATATAAAGATTAAACTAAATTTGTTAATATATATTTTACTGAATAACTTGAGTTTTAAAAAAAAAGCCAACTCAATGGTTTAATTATAAACAAAAATTTTAAAATAGTATTATAAATATATGATTTTTTTTTATTTTTTAAAGTGTGCTTAAAGTTTTGCATTTACGTATTTTTTTTATTGATTCTCTAAATACAAAAACTAGCATTATAAGTTGATTTTCAATTATGTGAATATTGTAAAAAAGCATAGACATTTAATCTGTGTTTGTAGTAAGCCGTCTAATATAGAGATATAGTCAAATTTGTTGTGTTATATATATATATATATAAATACTAGAGTCTGACACATAAATTTTGGTGAGAAAAATATTTTATTTTATTTTATTATTTTGCTGTATGCATGTTCTAGTTTGTTTACAACGGAAATTACACAGCCAGCGGCCATAAGCAACCAAAAGTAAATCCATCTGCAATGTGGCATTTAAAGAACTTAAGAAGAAATCTAAACATCTAGCAGACTCCTATACATCATAAGACCAAAGCACTTGCATATCAACTATGTGTATGTTTGTATGAGTGCTTGCATAAACATTAAAAGATGTAAATAAAAAGACAACTCACAAAAAGCAGTTTCCTTAAATAAATTGCAGCTGAGAAGAAAACTTCAAAATGTTTCAACAAGCACACAAGCCTGAAAAAAATAAATATGTTGACCAAGTAGAACGCAGGCTCAGAAAGTACACTAGAGCATATTCTGGAAGTACAAACTTATATCCAAAGGCCTTGAAACTGAAACGAGCAGGGGATGCCATAACTGAAGAGGATGATGAACCTTCAGCCAGGCGTTGAAGTCCAAATGATGATCCAAAACGAGGTGGCTTGAGGCCAATAGATATGATTGTGATGGTTGCAGCTACACCCAACAAAATTGCTAATTTTGCTAGAAATGAACTTCCAGATCCGGCATTTTATATATATATATATATATATATGTAATCAGAAAATCGATCTTGTTCATGTGGGCTACTATTAGGTTTTGCAGGCTCGCAATTTTCAGCATCTTTAAAGCCTCTAATCCTGCAGGTTTAACACAAAATGCAACAATTTTTCTTACACCTCAATGTATCAACTTTCAATAAAAGTTTACATGGCACCTGATTAGAGAATCGATCAACAACTACCATCTAATTGAGAAACCTTATATTCCAATCCCATTTTTGGTTAGGCAAATCTTGTAGAAAATAACGCACTTAAAAATTACTGGAGAATAAGCACTATTGATAGATGTATGTAACTAACCTGAAAGTGAGTGGTTTACAGAATCAACAAGTCAAAACACTGGTAATCTTCTCCAACAGAAACACTCCGTTAGGAATGTTGAATGAGGGACAGGTTGTCGGGTGCTTTAAAGGTGGTAAATTAAAGAGCTTAGAAATTGGTTTTGGAGAGTTTAAGCATGACCCATGTGTTAAAGCCGCCATTAAGGTCATTGTTTGAAGCTTACGCGGCAGTGAGCAGATACAGAGCTAGAATCGGAAAGTAGACTCTGCCCGCCACGGCTGGTTTCGGGTTTGGTTTACAGCTCCCAGGATTTTGGTTGCCAACCTGAAAAATGAAGTGAGAACCATGAGTTTCAGGACCACGTGGGTTGGCGTGAATGGTTCGTGACAGAACATTTGAGATATGCTTATTTTATTTGCACGAGATCCCCATGAAAAATATTTATAAATTAAATAAATAAAAATATGATTTTTTTTTGTCAAAAATGATGGTTTCTATTGAATTTATTATTATTATTGTTGTTGTTGTTTAATTGGTCGGTGAGTATTATATGTGGAGGTGGTGGGGCCAATAGTTTATTATTATTGTTATTATTATTTTAAGAAAATTAAATTATACCATCCTTCTTCTTCTCCTGTATAACATACATTAATGGATGTAGTAGTAGAGTCATCTGCCAAATAAAACATAGTGCACAGTTCATCTTTATTTAATATTATTATGCTCAAAATTATTATATAAAAATAAAATAAAATAAAATAAAATAAAATAGATTGAATTGAAATCAATTATAGTAATTTATTATGTATTGCACTCCTTATATGAACATTAATATTTTTCTAAAAGCTTAGAATTTTGTTATTTGATAATTATTGCATTTAACATCTCCTGTGACAGTGTGTGTCAACACAAAAAGTTGCTGCCAGCCTCTTGCAGTTCAAACATTTTTTTAGCTGCCTTAGCAAAGTCATTACTTACATTTTAATATCATTAAAATACTTATCCAGAATTTAATATTTCAAATATCACTAAATGAAACAACATAATTCACATGTAAATAATTTACTTAAATTTGAGAAATTACAGTTATATTTTGTTTTATTTTAAAATAATTTTTTTTTGAATTAAAAAAAAAATGAACATTCATGTCTAAGGACGACAGAAATATAATAAATAAAATTTATAAAATAAATAAATAAATAAATAAAGACGACATAAAAAGTCAAATGCAAACTGCAAGACTAGAAGAGAAAAGATTATTCGGTTGTGTCAAATATTAGCTACTGCGCCGCGCTTACCCACTTTTACTTTCCAAAGCCACGAAACCGACGGTCGTTTTTGTCCTAATACACCTGAGCCACGAAACTACGTTGCCGTGCTTGGCGCTTCACATAAGCACCTTTATGTGCTCACGTGGGAGTCCCATCATAAAAATCGGTTTTAGCTAATCCATCACGATACTTTGATAACTATCAACTTTAATACAAGTAATTTATTTCTCTCTAGAATACAGGTTTTTTCCCTGTGCGGTCTTCTGCTGCCTTAGTTACTACGATTTTTGATCGAGTTTGGTTTTGATCCTTGGTTTGTACTTTTATTTTTTCCAGATGATCTTGTGTTCTTGAATTCTGTATTTGTTTTTTGTTAGTTCTTTCTGCGCTGTTTCAATTAGTTATTCTATGCTAATCTAGATTGTTCCATGGTGGGTTGTCTACAGTATCTGCATATCATTGGTGGGTATTCGATTTTCATTTCTGAAACTCAGTTGCGTCTTGAAATTCCACGAAAAAGCTGGGATCTTGAACTATTTAAATAATAATGGCTTCTTACACAATTCACACCTGGACTGTCTGTGGTCTTATAGGAGCTTTTATTGACCTTGCTCTTGCTTATTTCTTGCTATGTGTATCAACTTTTGCATTTTTCGCTTCCAAGTTCTGTAGTCTGTTTGGACTCTGCTTGCCGTGTCCTTGTACTGGGTTTTTTGGGTTCCAGAACGACAATATATGTTGGCATCGATTACTCTTTGACTGGCCAAGAAGAAAACTTGTTTCAGTACAAATGTTGATCAAGAGTAAATTCCCTTTTGATTTGATTTTGTTTGATCATCGCCCTTGCAATTTCGATATGGTGCCGAGTTCAAATTGGAAATATGATCGTGGGGTCCTTGAATTGGATAATGAAGCGTCTTCTAGTTCGTTTTCCAGCCCAAAATTGCAAAACTTGGTTGATAGAGAAAGTGGGTTTGATGGCAAAGGGAAGAAAGTTGTGAACCAGAAGCAAAGGTATGGAACTCGTCGAAGGAGGAGATCTGCTCTTGGATATGGAAAATCATCCATTACGCAATCAGTTGTTGCAGGTGCTTCCTCTTCTGGTTATAATGGGAGTGACAACAAAAGTCAAATCTGTGGAAAAGAAGATGGTCTTCAAGGTGAGTAAGCATAGTACTTGAAAGTGTTTTATTTAAATCTCAACTGACCTTTTCAGCTGAAAGTTTTAGCTATTATTCTTGTGTGATAAATTTTATGTCAAAATGTTTCGAGTGCATATTTCAAATCTGGTTGAGACGTTGTTTAGTCTAGTTGTTGAAAACTTTGCTATAAGGTCAAAATGCTGGTATGTTGGAAGGGCTGAAAAATGGAACTGAAAGTTGGATTTTGTTGAAGTTTGAAAATTTTTTCTTTTTTAACTTTCTATGCCAATTGTCACACGAAAATGATTATTATTATTTGTGATCATGCCATTTAAGATGAGGGGAAAGCTGCAAATGGCCTTGATCTGGGTGAAAGAAAATGGGATAGTCATGGACAGAGTGGATTATTTGGGAAGAACAAGTTCAAGGACTGTGATTCATCATCTGTTGAGAAGTTCATGCGCGGTGATGCTCAAAACAACTTGAGAAATGCTGGAAATGAAGAAAACGTTGTCAGAATGTTGGAAGAAGCACTTAGAGAAGAGAAAGCTGCTTGTTCTGCTCTTCAATCGGAGTTAGAGAAGGAGAGAGCTGCTTCTGCAACTGCTGCTGATGAAGCCATGGCCATGATATTGCGTCTTCAAGCAGATAAGGCAGCTGTAGAAATGGAAGCTAGGCAGTACCAAAGAATGATAGAAGAACAATTTGCTTATGAGGAAGATGAGATCAACATTCTGAAAGAGATCCTTGTTAGGAGGGAAAGGGAGAATCATTTTCTGGAGAAAGAAGTTGAAGCTTATAGGAAGATGAAATGTTTAGGAACTGTGCAGTCAGAAGTTGATTTGAGTTATATGACCAGTGAATTGAGACAAAAGCCTTTACATTCACCAAAAGAGGATCCCTCACTTGTGCTACAGGAGATCGAGCAAAGTAAATCCATTGGTAGGAATGCAAAATGGCCTCCAGTGTATGAAGCTTCATTTACTGAGGTGACATCTGAGGCAGTCCAAACTTGCAGTGGTATTGAGGAAGGTCATTCATGTTGTGGAGACAATATTGAGAAAGATAGGGAACATCAAACTGAATTATGTGATACTCTGCAAGATTCAGAGCCAATTATATATGATGTTCATGTCATTGATGATAAAACTGAACTTTGGAAGCAGGAAAATTGTAAAGAAAGTGGACTATCTAATTGTGCTGTTACTGATTTTGGACTTACAAATGGTGAGTTAGTGAGTGATTGCTCAAGTACAAACATTGCACAGAGTAATCAGAACAATCATAGAAACAGTTTTGGAATGAAAAATGGAGTGCCAGAATTGGGTAACTCATGCAGGAGCAAAACCTTGCTTCCTGACTCAGCTTGTAGTTCTTCATCCGCAGCTGGTGTTGAAAGATTAAAGATTGACACTGAAGTTGAATTGCTCAGAGAAAGGCTAAGAATTGTGCAGGAAGGAAAAGAGAAATTGAGCTTCTCTGGAGAGCAAAGGGAAAGTATAAATGTCCAATTGAAACTTGTGGAAGATATGTTAAACCAACTTTGAGAGTTTCAGAAGCTAAGAGAACCTGTGGGGCAGGCTTCTTACCTCCCTCATCTTCTAAGGTAACATCATAAGAGTTACCGTCCTTGGTTTACATTTTAACTACTTGTTACATGCATGTCATGTGCTTGCCTCACTGTCACAGCCATCTGATGACTATACATACATACATACATACATGCATACATGCATATGTACATACATGGATATACATTTATATATATATATATATATGTATGTATAATTTACTTTTCCATTTGCAAGTTCTTGAAATCAACATTGGTTTTCATCCAATATAACTAGCACAGGATCTCCAGAACTTATAAAGTTGGGATGGTTTTTTCTGAGGTCTGGATGAAATCAACAATGCTCAGCCTTGGTGCCCTTTATTATAAACTGTTAGGAGGTACCAGTAGTAGGGGTCGGCAAATTCGGTTTGGATCAGTTTTGGTCCAAATTCGAAACTAATCCAAATTTGTCAGTTTTAGTTTGGTTCAAACCAATAACAAGAGACAAACCGAACCGATCCAAACTAACAATTATCTGTTGAGAACGATTTGGTTTGTCAGTTTGAGAGTAAGCCCAAATATTAATTTAATTGCAAGGTTTAAGTTTCTTATCTTATATTTTACATCTAAGTCCTAAACAAGTTTTAGTTTGGTTTGATTCATTGGTTTGAATTAAATTAATTTTTTTAATTTTATAAGCTATAAATTTGAAAGTACAAAATAATTTTTTGAAATTTTATATTAATTAAATTTAAATGAGCATTATTTATTAAATAATAAATATAAAATATAAATTTTAAAATAATTGGATTGATTTGATTTTATTAGTTTGGACTAGGCCCAAATTGAAAACTTGTCGGTTTTATTTTTTTTAAATCAAAATCAAACTAATGATTTTTGAAACTGATCCAAATAGTCAATTTGGTTAGGTATAGATGAGTTCAGTATAAAAGTGTCCACCCTTAAGTAGGAGTCTTAGTTTTATCCAAGTAAAAATCGTGCTTTTTATTATCTTGATTCCATCTATAGTGAATGACCAGGATTAATGAATGCAGAGTAATTTGATTTAAATTGCTTTTGTCAAGTAAATGATGTAAATACAAATGGATTAACAGTGATGAGATCTAATCGGTGGCCGAAAGACAGGGATCTGTGTAAAGCAAAGTTGTTGAAACTTGGGTGATTTTTCAATAACTGTTAATATGATGGATGCATATGTTGCTGCGAAATACTGAATTCTATCCAGTGTTAAATTACAAAGATATATGTATGGGAAATTAACTTTGTCAATCTCAGATGCATATGCGTCTTTGTACAATCTAAGCAGGGCACTTGTAGTCCCTTGATAAATCTCATGATCATAACCAAATGCAGGTAAACTTTAACAATATTCACATTATAATTGCTCTTGAAATTTTTGTTGGCCATGGCTATATTCATGCAATAACATGGATGATCACTGTGATATGCCCTCATTATTCAGGTGAGCTCGATGTAAAGATGAAGCTGAAGTATGTCTTTGGAATCCCCTGAAAGTTCATAAATCATGTAGGGAAAGAATAGTTGCCTTTGCTTGAAGCTACCTTCCCTGATGCCTATAACAGTAAGAAATTTGTAGATACATTCTGTAAATCCCACCGCAGTCAGCTGTTGTACTTTCTTGGAGTCCCATCGTTGTAGGGTGTTTAAAATTTGAAAAGCTTTCGGTATTGTTTTACAGAAGGGTTAATTTTGTGTGACTTCTACCGGTGCTACCTCTGGAAATCTTATTAAGATTCATTCCTTTCATTGACAATTTTAACCTTCATTAAAGTCACACACACACACACACATATGTGTTGTGTGTGTGTGTGTGTGACTGGTATACGCATATATATATATATATATATGTAGTGGTCGGCCTTCTTGAAGTTTCGCCACTCGCTTCCCGAATGCATCTTTAATGTGTATGGTTTATCTTGCCAATACCTCCTTCCCTGCAACCAAGCTACTAGGAGATGAAAAGACGATTTCTTAGCCCATTCGAGAAGAAATGTTCTTGATCTTCTACTCTTCGTCGCTAACAGGTTGAGCTTAAGGAAAATTTTTGCCATTCCTAACTAATATATAGTTGAAGTTGTTATTCTCAAATCATGAGTATTTTAACTAAATATTTGTTCATTAAAAAAGACAAACACAAAAAATTATACATATTCACCAAAAATAAAATTTTAAAAGTAATTGTTGTGGCCACTGTATGAAGATATAAATTTTATCAATACAAATTTAATAATAAATCTTCTTCGCGGCAATGTTTGTAATAAAAAAATAGTTGTTTGAAATTATAATTTAACTATTATCTCTTTTATATATACTATTTATCTTAAATATGTTAAATATATGTTATATTTTATAGTTTACTAATCACTTATGTGAAATTATTCTTTGATCAAAGGATGTGGATAATACTAAATTGTCTCCTTTAAAAAAAAGTTGAGGATTTGCACATAAATGCTAGTGCAATCACACAAATTATATTTTGAGTAAAAAAGAAAATAAAATTGAAACTTATAAACATTAAGGCTAAAGTAAATACAATATTAGATTTTATAGATTTGATTGAAGGTTTTGAAATAACCATAATTTTATTAACAAGCAAAATTGTATTATGCATTCTTAATACTTGATATTTAATTAGATTTAAAAAAAAATTGCATAGTTTTAAAGATATGAACTAAAATAAATATTTTATAGTGACTCTAAATAATAATAATATAGAGTATTTTTGCATTACTTTTAATATCTCAGGAAAAAAATGCATATTATAAAAACTTATAACTTTATCATCTGAATTGTATTATATAACTATAAATGCAATAAAGAGCAACCCAATAATAACATAATAATCTTGATTACTCAAAATCTATAATGATGTATAAAATTATTGAAAATTTTCATGAATGATTATTAAATAATTAGAAGATAATATTGTTTTAATAAGAATATTAGTAATGCTTTCTCATGAGAAAAACTAGTGGTCAAACTATCTTCTTTTAAAATTGATTTTAAGTTTCCATCATTTTTACAAAGAATTCAAAGAGACATTTATAAACCTACTTATCTTTTTAGTGAATTATTTTATAATTTTAATTTATGTATCTATTCATGGTCACATGTTTACTTATTATCTACTAATTATGCATTTGCTAAATCACTTGCAAATATTATCAAATTAAAAACACAATTTTCTAATCATTTGATCGCAATTATATGTTTAGATAATACTAATGATTTTATTTCGAAGATATTTAATGAATATTGTATATTAGTAGGTATTGATAGAAAGCATTATATTTCATATATTCATATACAAAATAAAGTAACCGAATCACAACAAGTTTATATGATTGTTTGAATTTTATTATTACACACTATATTATTAATTTCTATAATGGGATATGCTATTTTACATAATACCATATTAATTCGTCATAGACTTATTATCTATTATTGATACTCCCTAGTGTAACTTATGATTATTTTCAACTTAATATTTTTCATCTATGCACTTTTAGTTATGTTTATATGTTCTTGTAGTTTATTAATAATGTATTAAAATAGGACCACTAAAATAATTTTTACACCGAAAATAACAACCATTATACAATTGTGCAAAAAAAATTCCCAGAAAACTGGAAGTGAAATAATACAAATTTTAAATTTTTTTTTTAAAATAAATTAAGCAATAAGAATAAAGGTAAAGGAAATTATATTCTAATTTCCTTTGATTTAAAATAGCTTATCTTCTTTAACTTGACTTTAAGCATATCCATATACCAATAATTCGATGATAATTTCAGTATCACTTTTAAGAAAATAACTCTCTTTAGAGCTTATATTTAGTTTTATAAACTAACTCTAATTGTATTTGGTTAAAAAGAAAATTTTCTAGAAATTTTCTTTCTTTTTCTTTTTTTTTTTTTTCTTTCTCGCCAATACTTAGCAAAATTTTTAGATGAATTTCTCTCTACATCTTGGTTGAATGCTTAAGCCCTTGAATTGTCAAAAAAAGACTAATTTTTATTTATTTTAATTATGCCAATTAATTACCTTAATCATTGACATACATATGGCTAACTTTTAGCCATATATTATTTTATCACATAAGTGAATCATTAAATGATAAAAAGTGATTAAATTTTCACCCCTCATATGTATAAAATCTGTTTTAATCTCCATTATCCATATGTCACACATTTGCTTGATGGATATTTTGATATATGGCATAATCTAAACCATCATATGTTAAAAAAAATTAAATCACAACCATTCACTTGTTATAGAAAGATTTAATCAATTAATTAATAAATAAATAATTTATCTATTAATTAATATAAAATATATCCTTAATTATCCTTTTTTCTTTAATCAGTGAAATTGTATTTGTGATACACTAAAAATTAATAGAAAATATTTTAATGTTATGGGTGTTAGTGTAAATTATTTAAAAAATTTATTCAAAATAATATAATAATCAACTTATCAAAATATAGAAGTTATTTTAATTTTTGTTAATTCAAAATTATTGATTAATTTAATTATATATTTTATTCGTTATCGGTATATTGACTATTGTTAGTGATTCCTTAAATTTACTATGAATTAGACATGAGCATATATAAACTTGCTCGCATTACTTTAGTATAACTCATTATAATCGAAATTCTCAATAATTATGAGTAACTATTACCAAGATATTATGACCCCAGATAAGAAGAATATAATTCCAAATGAACCTATTATAGTTGCACTAACATATAGTCAAGCTTGTCTATTGTCATCTCCCGATCATAGAATTAGGAAATCAATCATATACATAATTTATGTATCCACTAAACTCATTTAAAAAATCATATATTCTAACTAGAGATTTTATTTTCATATGTTACAGTCCCACATAAAATCTCAAACTCAATTATCTGAACTAACAAATGCCATATTGATATTCAACTATTCTCATATAATAACAATATATTGTCATCAAACTTCTTTCACTAGGCGTGATTAACCTAGTATAATATACACAAGTGAACGACGTACTTCAATACGAAGGGCAACCGAGATATCTCAAGTTAAAGAACTAATGGTATACTAGTACAATTGTATGATAAATCATTGACTATGGATAATCATTCATGTGATTCATTATGTTATGTCACATTTAATAATACGTTTTCCAACATTTAATAAGGCGTAATATTAAAATAAAATTTAGGTGCCAATCTATGAGGAGTCAAAAGAAATACTTTAAAATTGTAAAGTTAAAGAAAAAGAAAAACAATTGACAAAATAACAAGAATATAAAAAATATTATGAAATTAATCCTAACACATACGATCAAAATAAAATTAAATTAAGGATCATAAAAGTAGTAAAACTTCGGGCCTCCATTAATTAAATTTATTTTTTGACCTTTTTAATCTCAATTAAACTTGTAATTAATAATTATAACACCAAATTTTTAAACTAAAAAATATCACAATTTAATTAATTAAATTTTAAGAATTAATTCTAGAATTTATTCTCTTTTACAATCTACAATTTTCATCTATCAGATTCAATTTTAAAGATAACACTATTATTAAAAATAAACATAATGTCGTAATAAAATTTAGAGTTAAGAGTTTAGAATTTGTTTATTTATAATCTTATATCTTAACAAAATCAAATCGTTACAAAATTTAACATAACCGTATCAAACTTTTATATACTAGAATTTTAAACAACATAATCGCCTAATGTGTGAATTTAAAAAAATCAAAGCATTTTCGCTAGTCAATTTCTATCCTAGGCTTTACATAAAAGTTTAACAAGCCATGTTCACTGACCAACCCAGAATTCCATTACTGGGTCATCTTCTTCTCCACCTTTTTCATCCAAAAAAATGAAAAATGGAAACAAAATTTCAGATCAGAAAAGCACCTTTTCACCCAAATCCTCCCACATATAAGCAGCCCCCTTTCTTCTTAAAATAAAAAAAATCAAATTCAAAAACAAAAGAAAACCTCTTTCCACATCCGCTCTTTTTTTGGTCAAATCAGCTTTTCTTTCGTTTTAACTTGGTCCACCCATCTCCTTTTGTAATCCCCACAAACAAGAAGCAGCAGCAGCCCGCTTCGTTTGTGAATTAACGTGAAAAGAGAAGACTTAGGTTTAGCTTGTGATTTTTTAAACTTTAATGGGCTTTGTATGTGATGGGCTGTAAATGAGCTTTATATCTTTCTTTTAAGGGGCTATTGTTTCCTCTTTCTTGCATTCTGAAATTAAATATAAAATATACTAAGAATTATTTCAATATAAATAAAAATTAAGTTCAATAAAAAAGTACAAATTAATTCCTTTAATTTTTATTTATACTTGAC
Organism: Khaya senegalensis; assembly: GCA_032402905.1. Lineage (NCBI taxonomy): Eukaryota > Viridiplantae > Streptophyta > Magnoliopsida > Sapindales > Meliaceae > Khaya > Khaya senegalensis. The sequence continues at coordinate 4,100,068 of CP135542.1, read as the reverse complement.
ATTTTATTCTTATAATAGAATATCTAGAGTGCACTTTTGTACACCCACCCCCCAACTTGTTTATTGCTAATTCCTAACAATTTTTATTTCCTAGAAACAGAAGAGATAACCCTAAAAAATAAAATAAAATAAATAAAGTAAAATAAAATAAATTATCAATTTCCACTTTCCAAATTCACATATCAAAGCAATATAAAGAATTCAATACCTCTATCAAGATCAATCCATGTATAGCGATTTACGAAATATGTGCAAGTTCCTAATCATAACCATTTTACCACAAACTTTGACACATGTAATGTTAAGAATGTCTTATGCAAAAGATTCAACACCATAACTCATAAGAATAATAGTGTTTCGTGCAAGGGCCCTTTATAGAGTTGATAAATGGTGTACACACAAACCAAAAGATGTTTAAGTAATTATGAATAAGCAATAAGCAAGCATTGATCTTATGATAGGAACACTAACAAATGAAAATTTATCCATTCTTTCCACAAGTTTACTTGGGACTAAACTAGTCAATGGAAAAATAAATAAAAAAAATTTCCAATATGGAATAAGAAAAAAATTCAAAAACTTCCAAGTACATGCCTAAGGAATCTTATTAAATATCTCAATAGAACATAATCCTTACTTGATGTACTCTTCCATCTTTCAAATTACCAAATAATATATTCTTTTATTTTTTTGAAATTTTTTTATTTGAGTTTTGTTTTTTTTTTTTTACTCTCTCTCTCTCTCTCTTTAGTTTGTTCTTTTTATATCACTCTGGCGTTATGCTATTTTAACCCAGTCTTGGTATTTATGCCTTTGAAGCTAACTCACTTTAATGTCTAGTAGCTCTTGTTATTCCCTCTTTTTTTTGGTTTTTTTTTTTTTTCATAAATAAGAATTCCACATCAAGCATACATTTGGAAGTTTAAAGAATACGAAAGATTAGTGTGTAGACTATGGATAATGTAGGTATATGAAGGGAGAAACTAAACAAATAAGAAAAAGGATTGGCTTGAAAGGCATAAACATTAATCTTATATTGACCTTCCTTGTATCCCAATTATATCCAATATCATACCACAAATCATGCATTGATATTTTTAAAAGAAGTGTCCAATTCAAGAAATCAATGAATGCTTATCACAATTTTCAAAATGTGTTGGCTCTCATTCTCTCTAATAGTCACACATAATAACTTAAGCAAAACAAATTCTCTAAATACATGTGTCAAACCATCATCTTTCCACAAACATGGATTATTGAATTAGAAATCCTATAAATGCCTCAGCATAATGATCAAGTTGGGTTCGTTGAATTCATTAAGATGGTACTGTATGAGAATGGGTATTGATGAGAGTTTATGCGATAAGAAACTAAATAATAATAATAATAATAATAATAATAATAATAATAAATAATTCAGCCACATGTAAAAGTGATAAAGAGTTTAGCCCCCCAACTTAAATGAAATGTTGTCCTTAATGTGTTAGCATCATAACTAAATAAACAATAATCAAATTGTAGAGTACACCTGATATATGATGTAGGTAGCTCGTTAAACATAAGATGGTAAATCGAAATGGCAAAATGACATTATCTTGAAAGAAGAAAGTAAAAAAAAAAAGAGCAACAAAAGGAAAATAAAAATAAAAATAAATAAATAGTAATAAAAACAAAGAAAATATACTTACAAAGGTGGACTTAAGGTTCATAGACTAGGTCTACAAGTGTAATGTCTTCCTCTGTAGGCATTGGTCTATCAAAAAGGATTTTTAAGTGTTGATCATTTACTTTAAAGATTCGAACATCCCTAAGATCTTTTATTTCTATTGCCCCATTTTCAAAAAATGCTTCACAATGAAAGAGCTGGTCTACTTAGATTGAAGCTTACTTTGATGCTTGAGCAACCTAGAATCATACAAGTAAACTTGCTGATTTGGTTCAAATGATTTTTTATGAATATTTTTATCATGAAATGCTTTCATCTTAACCTTGTAGATTTTAGAGTTTTTGTAAGTATCATTTTGCAGCTCATCGAGTTTAATGAGTTGTAATTTTCAAAGTTTGCCAGCTTCTTCTAAGTTTAAATTGAAAGTCTTAATGGCCCAATATGTAATAAGCTCTAGTTCAACTGCTAAATGATACGGTTTTCCAAAAGTTAGCCTATAAAAGGACATGCCTAAAGGACTTTTAAATATTGTCCAGTAAGCATCATTCAGCCTTAATGACCAATCTTTGTAGTTAGAACTTATCATCTTTTTTAAGATTTGTTTAATTTCTTTAATAACTAGCTCCACTTGTCCACGAGTTTGAGGATGATAAATAGTAAAAATTTTATGAATAACCCCATATTTTCTCATAAAAACCTCAAAAGAACAGTTACAAAAGTAAGCATTTCTGTCATTAATAATAGCATAAGGTGTACTAAATCGAGATAACACATTTCTTTAACAAATTTTTATCACTATTTTATTGTCATTAATTCCACAAGTTTCTACCTCTAGCCATTTAGACACATAATCTATAACTACAATTATATAATATATACCTAAAAGAAGGTGGAAAAGGTCTCAAAAGTTATGCCCTAACAATCAAAGATTTTTACAACTAAGATCAAGTTTGAAAGCATCATATTACATTAGGTTAATGATCTTAACTTTTGGCAAATCACATGAATGACAATAATCATTAGTGTCACAGAATAAGGTAGGCCAAAAAAAATCACATTGCAAAATTTAGGCAATAGTTTTCTTCTTAGAAATGGCCATCACAAGCTTAAGAATGGCAAAATTCCAAGATGCTAGGGATCTCCTCATGTAACATCTTGAAATTTTTATACTCTTAAAACTCTGTCATGGAGTTATAATACAGTATTTTTGAGAGTTTTGATAAGAGAGAGAGTTGACCGGTATTTGGGATAGCGTACTGTATGAACAGAAAATACAATATTTCATTACCGGTATCAGAAATTTGACGACAGAAGCGAAAAACTGTAATTTTCGTCGTGTGTGCACGACTATATAAGCGAGATAGGGTCGAAAAACCAATTTCACTTTTTTTCACCCTTTTCTCTCTCTTCTCTCTCTCCTCCCCACAGTTCTCTCTCCTGTGAACAGTGACTTTCATCACTGGACCTCAGATCACCTCACCACCGGCAAGTGGAGGACCGCCGGGCCGTCGTGAGTGCAACGTCGCCAACCCTGCCCTGATCGCCGCTGCCACGCGCCGCCCAAAGGTTTGCCAATGTAAACTTTGACCGGCGATTCACGGCGGTCCACGGCGAGTTGACCGACACCTCCAGCGCGTCTGGCACCGTCTCACTGCCCTCTTCACGGTGGTGTGCCTCGTTCCGGCATTTGGTCACCGGATTCCGGCGAGGGAAGGCTGATTGGGAAGGTGTCTTTCCGGCAAGATTTTCGGTGATTGGCGTAGCTCCAGTGGAATCTGAACCGATCAGTGTGCTCTCCGACACTCTTACTTCGACGCAGTATGTTTAGATCTCAATTTGGAATGAGTTTCGATGATGATTTGAGGGTCCAAAGTAGGTACCTTAAAATCTGAAATTTTAGGATGATTAGTGATTTTGAAGGCTTTAATTTGTGTTTTGTGGCATATGGACATCATAGACAGCATCCCGACATCGCAAGGATTGCGATGGTATGTTCCGTTCGCGAAACAAAAATCGAAATTTCATGGGTTAAATAGTGCTCATAAATGGTGCTCGTGAACAATAACTTGCACGTTTTTTGAGGAAAAACCAGTAGCGTACGAAGGAGTATTTCGAACGCGTATACCCTCTCCGGGACAGTTTTTCATCATTCGTATAGGCACTAGGTGCCTGGAGGTAAGATAATATAATATTTAAATTGGGGAAAAATAGGTTTTAATATTTATAATATTTATAATTGCATGAATGTATATTATAATAATGGGTTAAATTGTAGAAAAGTCCCATTGACGGAGAATAGGCATGATTGTGCAATTAGAAGTGTTAATATTCGTGTGTTAAATATATATATATAGATATAAGCATAAAATCATTACCGTCGACCTGCAGTGCTACATTAGGTATTCTAAAATACCTATACAGCATTGTATGTCCCATGTTTGTATTTATATATTTGTATGGTAGGTACGCTTGTAGATACATACATAATTATGCCCTTATGATTGAATGATTGAGTAGATGTTGCACATGATGTTTTGCAATACTATTTGAATGAACATGTGTGTATACATTAGTATGTTATAATTATTGTACCGTAGTAAGGTAATGAGTATATTTTGGCTTGTGATAATATGTTGGGATTGCGTGTAATAACGCAATATATAATAACCGATTAAAATATGTATCTGTGAATTTGTATTAGTAGTGATATAATGTATCCATGTGTTTGGATTGTAATATATATTTCTGTATTTTATCTTGATTGTTGTATGGTGTATTTATATGTCAGAGTGGAATATATTTTCATGACTTAATACTACTAGCCTTACGATAAATCCATGCATGTAAAGTCATTTTTAGAAGATAAGGACTAATAAATGTGTTTCATAGGTAATTATATTACCTATCATGAAATTATTAATGTGCTGCTTGAGTAATGTAGGCAAAATGGTCATGTTGTCATGACTGAGTCGACTATGAATAAATCTGTGTGGATAACTGGTATAATTGGGATAATTATGGATCGGTAGTTTTTCCGTTACCCTAGTAAAGCCGCTCAGGATGGAGCAGTATCATTATAGTAAGACTGTGGTGCCCTTTGGGGTATGTTGAACCCACAGCAGCTCTGGACTGACAATAAAACTGTGGTAGCCTTCGGGGTATGTTGAACCCACAGCAGTTCCGGATTGATAATAAGACTGTGGTGCTCTTCGAGGTATGTTGAACCCACAGCAACTGAGAAATGATAATAAAAATCATGGTGTCTGAGGGGTATGTTGAACCCATGGAAGGAAGCGGCTGTTCTCCATGGCGTCCTTAAGTACGTGCAACCCATGGCAGAACTAATTATACTATTGGTTTAAGGAACCCGGTATGGGCAAATGACCATTGTATACATATATTGAAGTGTACGGTGGATATCATGACCACGATCTATAATTTACTTAATTATAACCGATCTATAAGGAAATGAATTCTTATGTCTACTAGATTCAAACTATATGGTAGAATACTTTTATCTGCTAAGCGTTGCTTGTGTTTGTGTGAATAACGATGAGGCAGTAACACGTTGTGTTTTATTTGGTATGGGGACTGTCCTGGTTTTCTTGTGCAGGTAGGGCAGCTTATATGTGTAGGCAAACTCTTGTCGAATTTCTATAAGAAATACTATTCATACAGCCATTCATGACCTCCCTTTGTATTCTGGTTTTCATATGTAGCAGAGGGTCTAGGATTACCTTTAGTTGCAGTTACAAACAGATTATTGTTATGATTGTGAATTGTGGAAACGGCGGAAGTCTAATCACACCTTGGCAAGTGTCAATTCTTTGAGAGAGAATTTAAGCTTGTAGAAACAGAGAGCTAGCATCAGCTTGAAAAAAGGAGAATTAGTATTTAAATAAGATGATGGGTGAGGCAATAAATAGGCTACCTCACTTCTAGTATATAGAATCCTGTTTAGCTCACCAATAGGTTGGTGAAATGAAAAGAAAGTTGTGAATTCATAATAAGATTAAAGATCATGTGAGAAACTTGAGAATATTATGGAAAAGGCGCATTGGATGTATTACAGGTTATTCGACATATTAGTTTACACGTTTATTCGTATGGTTAAGAATACGGTAAGAATATAATGGTGTAGGAACTATGTTATGAGTTTACATTGTTATTGTCGGTATACTTTAGTGAACAACTAGGATTAGATTGATATGTGTCATTAGAATAGTATAGTCAATGTTTAATGTAGGTGAAAGAATCCCTAGTATGGGATAAAGAATGAAAGACGCGTATTTGTGATTATGGTACAACTGTTCGGTTGTTTTGATTCAGTGAAAATAAGGAGATAATTTGAATGTATGATAACATAGACTGGTAATGAACCAGTATTGAGATAATTGTGATATGTGGATCGAATATGTATGTTCCATCTCACTCAGCTGGGTTTGTAAGCCAGTTTCTAATGGAGGTGTGACGTTAAGACTGTGGTACCCTGAGGGGTAGGTGAAACCCACAGCTGTCCTCCAAATGGCCCAGTGGCCTAGAGTAACAACTATGATCCATGATGTTTCTAAGTATAATCGATCACTTGTAAACGCAATAAAATTTTTATGACTAACCTTCCGAGAGTGGAAATGGCATACAGAAACAGTGTTATCATTTTTACTAATACCTTCGGTTGTATCTAAAATTAGGTGTTTGAAATATTTGTATCCTGTGTGGGTATTGACTGTGTGCCTAGGATATTTTGGTTATCTCGGGCTGAGTGTGTGATTGATATTGTGTGGTTATACTGGCTTCTAAGCAGTTCCTCTGTATGGGGCTGTGACATTAGTTGTTATCTATACGAATAACTATGTAATGATTTTATATGGTCATATAGGTGTTCGTTGATAAGAATAGAAATAGAATTTAAACGGACACAGGTGATAAAGTGATTCAATTAGAAAATAAATTGTTTGAGATTGCATTGTCTGTGTATAGTATATCATGAGGAGTATTACTCTGATTGAGATATTTAGACAGAATTCATAGATGATATAGTGCTTAGAGTTCTAGAGTAGATGATATGATATCTTGTGTATATTATTGAGCCTATGCTTGTCGGTACATGTACATTGATATGTGGACATGCTTTTACTTGTGTGTGTGGAATAGTGTGAAATGGCCAAAATAAGTAAGGATTCAGGTAACATGCTCCTTCCTTTATTTAAGTATTGTATTATCTTACTGAGCCATGTGGTGTGCTCACCTCTTTGTGGGATTTTATTTTCAGGTGAATATGATATAGCGGTAGCGGTTCCGGAAAGTGCAGTTGAGGCAAAAGATTTTCGGACGGGGCATAGTATATCTAAAGTTTAGGCCATTGTTATGTAATTTTCTTTCTGTGTACTCTGCAGTATTAATTTCATTAAAATGCATAACAATTCTTTAGAAAAAAAAATAATACTATTTTAGTTGTTACTATTTATGTGGTTACTTTCTATAAACTCTTTTGAACAAATGAAAACTTCGCTTCACTATGAGAAAGCATTGATTTTTGTCTTTTCGATAATTTCAATGTACTATATGCCACATGAATAGAAATGAAAGGAAGGGGGTGTTACACCTCATTAGGGATGCAACACCTTATAATTTGGTCAGGGCAATATTTGAAAATAAAATGTTCATCCCAATAAAAATTGCATACCTCATGGAAGAATTTCCTTTTATCTTAAGCGTTCCAAATTGTTGGTATCTTACTTATAACCAAATAATTTACAATATGAGCAAACCAAGGTAAAAAGGCAATAGAGAATAAATGCTCATTTAGGAAATCATGTTGAATTGACATGTCATTGGTGTTGTCTATAAAAGTAAGCCTTAATTGGTGGTCAGCTATTACATTCTCTACGCCTTTTTTATCCTTAATTCTTTAGATCAAATTCCTGCAAAAACAAAATCCACTTAATTAGTTGTGCCTTAGCATCTTTGTTTGTGAGAAGGTATTTAGGAGCTACATGGTTAATGAAAATAGCAATGGGTGAACTAATTAAATAAGCACAAAATTTGTTCAAAGCAAAGACTACAACTAGTAATTCCTTTCAATAATAGAGTAATTCATTTGTGCACTATTCAAGATTCTATTGATATAACATCTTTAGAAACAACATGCCTTAATGACTTGACTTTTAACATCTGAAAATTATGTTTTTCCCTCTTAGCATACAATTGATAGTCTCATAAATTTTGCAAGGTAATCTTTAAATGTCTGTCATATTCCTCTCGAATTTTAGAATAGATTAAACGATCATCAATGATAAATCGATCCAAATAAAGTCTAAACACCCTATTCATTAAATTCATAAAACCTACTAAGGCATTTGTTAGTTTAAATAGCATAACTAAACTAAAGGTACCTATATCAAGTTCTAGATAGTCTTTGATATATAATCAAGCCAAATCTCCAAGTAATGATAACTAAATCTCAAATTAGTTTTAGAGAAATAATTTGAATCAGCCAATTAGTTAAATAGCTTATTAATTCGAGATAACTAATACTTGTTCTTGATTATAACTTAGGTCAGCTATTGATAATCAACATATAATTGCATGAACCATTATAATTCTTAACAAACAATAACGAAACTTTTTAAGAGAAAACACTAGGGCACATAAATCTCTTTTGTAGTTCTAATAGTTTTAGTTGACATCATATGATATAGAGATATGAAAGTTAAAATAGTAATTGGAACTAAATGAATATAGAACTTTATCTCTTTATTAATAGTAATTCAGACAATTTCTTAGGAAACACAATAAGAAACTCAATAACTATTGATATAAAAGGAGTTTGTTTAATAGTGACTAACATATCCTTCATCAAACACAAGTGTCCATACTTTGCAATTTTTTTTTATCCATTATAACATGCTTTAAAAATAAAACTAAATGATCTTATATATGAACCAACTTGATATACCATTAACTACTCGTTCTTTTTGGAAAATGTAACTTTCTTACTATAGTAGTCAATTGTAAATCAATAATTATACAACCAATCCATACTTAGGATTACTCTACACTTTTACATAGGTATCACAATCAAATCAACAGTTAATTATGTATCCAACAATCACACAACTATATTTATACAATGTAGGTACTTTAAAAAATACCTCTCATAGTGTCAAATTTTTCCTTTACGAACTTAAGACATTTATTTGTTAGATTGAAATACTAATAATATGCATAAAATCAAAATATGTATTCATTGAAATATTTTCACAAACATATGGTGGATCAAGTAATCAAATATACTTAATGGGGTGTGATGAAATTTTTTAATTGTGTGAAGAACTCACAATTTATACCACCAAAGAAGGAAAAGAAATGTTAGCCGAATAAGGAGGAAGAAGAATGGGTTTCTATGGGCTACTTTTTCTTTTCAAGTTAAAATTTAATTAAAATTAATCGAACACTACATATATATATATATACTTAAATAATTATTCATAACTTTTCAATCTTACCCTTACTTTTTAGTAAAGGTGTAAAGGTGGCACGGACAAATTGGTAATCACCCAATAATTTTTATTTTCATACATTTAAGTACTTAGATTTAAATAAAAATATTTAGCTAACTTTTAATCACAGTATAATTAAATATATATATATATATATATATACATAGACCAATGTATAATTAATATTATCAATTTGACCATGTAATTTATAATAAATTACATTTCAATACAAACCTAAGAAAAATCTTTTAAACACTTTAAAGAATTCATAAATATATATAACAATTATCTGAAAGGTGCTAACTTTTATTCCTGATAATATTATCACTCTCAAATGCTTCTCATTACCTTTGGTTATTAGTGTGACCATATGGGTTTATTGTGAAATAGTTGTGAACTTACTCTGAACTTTTTGGATTTATCAAAATATTCGATTGTTCAATGATTATAGTTAATATTTAGCAATATGCTATAGTCCCTAATTTATAATGAAATCAAACTTCATCGTTCCTCATCTAATTATGCATATTGTATGGGTAAAGTCCTTCCATTGTCTAATCCTAATTGATTTAGGATTCATGATACATTAGAATCCTTTACCAATAAAATCACAAATCATCGATCTATATACGTTGAACTTGTTACTACAAACTCTTTCGTGTGACATTTGATCACTTTGGTTAGAAATTTATTTTTTCAACCATTTAGCGATGTTTGCCTAAGAACTCGAATCTGGATCGAGTCAGTAATAACTCCGATTTCATACATCGAGCCAATGGATCCCATTTTGACCATTATATGTTTTCGAATGTAAACACATGATTAAACTGGTTTTATCATACAACACGTAATTAGTCTCATACTTATACACCATATAAATTATATGCATCTACACCAAATTCAATAGTAAGGTCTCAAGTCAAAGGACAATGTCGCAAATTAATACAATTATATAATAAATCATTGATTACATGCAATACTATATGATTTATCATTGTTTGGTTATATTCAAATAAATAGTTCTCTAACTATTTAATCTATACTAATATCTTAATAACGTAACCATTACCTTACTTACACTAATATTATTTCGTGATATTTTTCGAAAATATTCAGTATGCTTATTATGTGATATTGTTGTCCAATCGATATCACTTTAGTAGAGAATAGTTTTGATAATATTATTTAACTATTAAATGAATTAGCTAGACAATTCAAAAATATACTTTATTTATATGTATGACTAAATAAAGAAAATAGTTTATATTTATAAATAAAAAATTTTTTCTTTTATTAATATATAATGTATGTATAAGAAAAATATATTCCTAAAATTGATAACACTAATGGCTTCTATGACATACTCTAACATTATCTTTCACTCACAATAAGATCAAGTTATTTTAAAAAAAGAAAAAGTTGGTGGCTTTACTTTATAAGCTCTTTAAGCATAGGTATCCTACGTGTTTCATCACTTTACTCTCCAATAAAATTTGGCTTAGTCCTAAGAGTCTCAAATATAGTAATTATATACTTTAAATTGGGTTATTACACTACTGTAATAGATCTAATACCTTTCGTGGAGTTATTTTATTGACAATGTAGCATTTTATTAGACTTTAATACTAAAATGATACACATGGACCTAAAACCATTTAAAACAATAAATTTTAAACTTTAAAATTCTTATTTACAGGTGTCACATTCCTAAAAAAGTAAAAAAAATATACTCTAATATCAAAACTATTATCACACCACAAAATAGATATTAGTGACTTTTAAGTTAAAAAATAAAACTATTAAACAAAAATATACTACTAATAAAAAATCAAAGGTGGTCCAGAACCTTTCAAAACAAGTCAAAATATAAAATTTATTAAAATATCACTGAAAAATGTGAACACTTAGTATGTATTAAAATGAATAAATTTAAAACTAAATAGTCCATATAAATCATGCATAATCACATAATCAAAAATTTGATAATTTAAATATAAGTTAATAAGAACGTACCTAATTATCAAGTAACTAGAAACCCATTCAATGTGTTTTCGAGTCCTTTAGAGTACTAACTCACTCCTCATTATCCATGTTATACTAAAACACTCCTGGAGGGGATGAAAAAAAGAATGAATAAAATTACTATACTTAGTAAGGATAAATATCATTTACCTATGTTAATTTTTACTAAAAAATCTACCTGATTAGTAAAAAAAAATTATTCCCAATTTCAATAAAATTTAATGATGTTAAACTTAAAAAAATATTTCATGACTAATACATAATATTGTATAACCAAAATATGCATAGTTTATTAAATTAAACTATATGAATAATTATATGATCATACACATCATCAATAGCCACAATAGGGCAGCAAATAATATAACATGCACATGTTTTAGGTCTCTTACCTAAAGATATCCTTCCATTGTATCATCTTATAATTAGAGATACTCTCCCATCAACTAATCCATACATAGAGATATTCCCTCATTATCCCATTTCATGACTAAGGACAATCTCCCATTGTTTTATTCATTAATCTTGAATAACGAGCAATATTCATATTCTTTTTCATATTCATATCATTTTCAATTAAAAAAATTTTGAGCATCATAATAGCATAAAATTAATAAAACCCTTTTGCATATTATTCATCAAAATAATATTTTTCATAAATTTACTATGTAAATATTATCAAAACAAAATATTTAATATCAATAATTATTCGACACGTTATAACTGCAAGATGTGTCATTTAACATTTTTATTATAAAAAATTATATTCAATTTAAAGTAATTTAAGTTAATTTCATACTATAATTACAATCATTTGTCTACATATACAAATATATTCAATTTATCTTTTAAAATGCACAATTAAGTAAATGATAGAATCTCTATTTCATTTATTTTGATTTACATGCTATTCATTATAAAAAGTCATGTGGTCAATTTAAGTTAACAATTGACATGAGTTTAATGGATGTCTTCAATGTCACACCCCAAAAAATTAAGATTATGACCGACATGAAGGTAAGAATATCTTACATTTATAAACCTCAGACAAAACCTATATGCAAACCTAAATATGTAAATAGCAAACTTAAATAAATACAAATTATATAAACAGAGCTTAAATACAAATTATAGAAACAGAGCTTACATGTATATATAAATTTCAGTAAAAAAATATAAAATTGATGAATAGTTGTCAGAGAGCCCAAGGCACATTATAGTGAATGAACAGTAAACATAGACCTTAAGGCTGTAGATTTAAGCCATGATGCTAGGAAAACTCTACCAAATATTATACAATGTATACATCATTGAGTGTTAGGCTCATATACACAAACTAAATAGACCCATGCAAAAATAAAGACCACTAAGTGACTGCAAGTGTATCATAGTGTCTCAGTACTCTTCTCAAAATTCCTACAAGTGCTAACTTAGGAATCAAATCCCACAAAATTAAGAGACGTGATGGAGGAGTAAGATTTTGGAAAAACTAAATGAGTAGATATTGAAAATAGTAAATATAGCTTAATTAATAAATTCGCTCTCAAGTATAAAAATGTAAAACCAAGATTTTGTAGAACAACTAAAGAGTTTTTAAAATATTAAAATATTTCAATGAAACAACTGCATACTTTTTGTAAAATCATAAATCAGTTTCAAAAAATTAGATATATCAAAAATACATATATGTATATATAGATATTGGGTATCGGATATCAAATCTCTCTTTGTCCCCTACTTCTCACTTCGTACTAGTACCTACACATACACATATATTAGAATGTGTAATCAGGGCATGTGTACTTCCCCTCTCATGGCTCCTAGTTAAGGGAATCGAAAATAAAAATTTATGCCAAAATCTATAATCACAAGTTCAAAAATACAAAAGTATAAAGAATACTTAATTAAACAGTGCATCATCATATTATGAGATTCAAAACAAAATTATATAAGTCAAATTTCAAAACTTATAATGAGACTAATGCTAGAGTATGCCCTAGAATCCATTTGTGTTATTAGTTTCAGGGATATGTTTATCTTATATATACATTATATATATATTAATAAAAAAAAGAGTTATTTACTTACAAATGTAGCCTTTTTTTTTTTATTTAATCATGCATATAAATAAAGTATATTTATGAATTTTCTAGATAATTTATTTAATGATTAAATAATATTATCAAAATCGTTTCTTACAAAGGTAATATTGATTGGAAAACAATATTATATAGTAGGTATACTAAAAGTCTTCGATAAATATCATAGGATGATATTAGTGTAAATAACGTGATCGTTACATTATTAGGATATTAATATGAAGTAAATTGTTAGAGAATTATTTTTTTGAACATAACTATACAACGATAAATCACATAGTATTGCATATAGTCAATGATTTATCATGTAATTGTACTAGTATGTGATGTTATCATTTAACTTGAGACTTCACTATCAAATTTGGTGTAAATTTATCTAGTTTATATGGTGTATAAGTATAAAACTAGTCACGTCTTATATGATATAGTCGATTTGGCCATGTGTTATTTACATTTAAAAACTTGTAATAATCAATATAAGATCCACTGACTCGATGCATAGAATTAAAGTTATCGCTGACTTGATTCGAATTCGAGTTAATAAATAAACATTGATAAATAGCTGAAAAAATAAATATGTGACCAAAGTGATTAAATGTCACATAAAGAAATTTGTAGTGACAAGTTCAGTACATATAAATCAATGGTTTATATTATTATCTATAAAAAGTTTTGATGTACTATGGCCCTAAATCGATTGGGATTAGATGATGGAAGGAGTTTACCCATACAATATGCATGTCTTGTAATTATAGCGTGCCGAACTTATATTGAATTAATTGTTTTACCTTAAAGTACCTGCATGGTGAATTTGTGAAATAAATTGATTTGTTGAATAGTATACATGGTGGTTTTATTGAATTTTATACTGTTTTATTGCCTGAATTTTTAATTAAAATTTTATATTAATTATATATTGATGTGGTGGTGATTAGACCTTGGGCCAATATATAATGTGTGTGTCTATATATATATATGTGTGTGTGTGTGTGTGTGTATGTGTATTGGACATTGGAAAAAGTTTAACATATTTTACTCTTTTGTAGAATAATAAATTTGGAATTGTTTTATTCTAATGAATCACTCCAAAATATAAGACTAGTTGGCTACGCAAATACTGAATATCTTTATGATCTTCACAAAGTTCGTCCACAGATAGAATATATTTTTACTTATAATAATATAGTAATATAACAATAATCCATAAAATAGACTTTCATTATTACCTTTTCTAATAATTTTGAAATTTTTACACTACATAAAGTAACTAGGGAATGTATATGGTTGCAATCCATTATTCATCATATCTAGAGTATATAAAACTTATCTTCTATTATAAATACTCCAACAACTATATACAAAAGCAATGTTGTTTGTATTTTTCAAGTTAGAGGAGGATACATTAACAAAGATCAAACCAAACGCATATCATCTAACTTCTACACTCATGAGTTCTAGCAAAGTTAATAAATTGTGTTAAACAGATATACTTCTCTGATAATTTTACTAATCTTTTTATTAAAACTTTACTTACATCAATCTTTAAAAAATAGGTATATAGTATTAGCATATGCTAACTTTGCAAATTAACAAGTCGATTTTTGCTATCTTGAGAAAGAGAATTTCATTAGAGAAAGTATATTTTATTATAAAAAAAGAACTATAAAAGTTTTTAAATATACATATATTGTACTCTTTTTCCTTTGTCTAAGTTTTATCTCACTAGTTGTACTAGCAAGATTTTTAATAAACTAGCATTTTGCATATTCAATGAAATTAAAAGTAGTGTCTTTAAAGGTGGAGTGCTGGAATTGGCTAGACTCCACCGTAGTTTCTAATTGGTGGATTGCAAGGATTTACCATCTTGCTTGAACTCTTACATTGGAAATCCACATCAAATTTCCTCCACCAACTTGTTATATTTACACATACTATCTTATTGAAATTCATCTCAATTGATAAATTTAATTAATGAAATCCAATGGCATTATGCCTTATATGATTTCATTTTCATAATTTAATCATTTTAGCCCATATTTTATTTACAATAAAAGTAAAATTAAAAGCAGCTTAAATCAATCATTGTTATGCACAACAAGGCTATTGCGATAATGACCTAAGTAAATCAAATAAATGTAATTATTGTTGCTACAAAAAGTTCCTTTGAAATGTATATTTAAACCTTTAACTATGTGATGTCATAAATAGCTTACAACCTTCACATGAATGATGTTTATATTAACTATTTCACTTTATCAGTTCATAAGAGCAAAGCAAATTACTTGAGAATATATGATCATCGCCCTCAACTATTTCATCCAATCAGTTCATGAAATGAGTGAAACAAATTACTCAAGAATATGTGATCATCACCTTCACTTACTATGCTTAAACCATAATGTTATTATATCCACTTTAGATGTCCAATGTAACACTTATATGATGATTGTAATCACACTTTTTTCTTTTTAGTTTATAAAGTGCTTTGAAAAAAAAAAAGTGATGCCTCTTTTATATGGCATAACTCAACAGGTTGTTCATTTCATTCAACACCTCTTTTTTTCTTTATATTTTTGTTTAAAATAAATTAATTATCTTAAAAAGAAAAAATTGTAACTATAATTAATTTTTTAAATATTTATCTCAAATAAAGATGTGCCATTCATTAATTAGATATATAAATTTATAATTTTTAAAATGATAAATTAATCTCTCTTATTATTTAATAAATATAAAATACATAACTTAAATACAAATATTAATATACTAATTAAAAATGTAGTGCTACTCATCTTCAAAAGTATGGGTGAAAAATTCTATTTGAATTGGTGTTGGTTCAAAATTTAAACCAATCACAAAATCGTTGATTTAAGTTTGAACTAAACTCAAAATAAACCAATTCAAACTAATAATTAAGTCTAATTTATTGGTTTGAGTTGATTTTCATAAATATTTATTTGAACAAATTTTCATAAGTATCTACTAGTGTATTGATTTTTTATTTTTTAATTTTATGATAGAGTCTTTTTAGATAAATAAACGTTTAATATGAATTAAATTTTATTTTTAATTTATAATATCTAAAATTTTAATCAAAATAAAATAAAATAAAGATACTTAAAAAAATTTGTGTAATTTTTTAGTCAATCAAATTAATGATTACAATTTCTTTTCTATTTTAATTGGTTGAAATTACACGTTATATTTTTATTAATAAATTAAACCCTTCAAAAAAAAATAATTTCTTGCCTTCTTCATCCTCTTTGTGTTATCAAACAAACAAATCAAAAAAAAAATAATAATGAGATATCCAATAAAAGAAAAATTAAGTTAAAAAAAAAGAAAAGAAACTAAAGTATATTGATTTAGTTCATTTGTTCGATTTGGACCAAACTCATATCAAAATTCAAACCAAATTTTTTTTTTTTTAATTTTTTAAACTAAAATCAAAGTAATATATTTTCAAACCAATCTAAACTATTTGGATTGGTTTGGTTCTATTTATTCTAAAAATTTTACTTTTGTAAAAATATGATTCCCTCTTAAATTTTACATTATCTACCATCACTTCCAATAACATATCCATTCTTTTTTAAAGAAAAATATGAAATCGACTACAAATTTAAATTTTAAATTTGATTTGAATATAAATAGTGAAACTTAATTATTTGAATAACCCATTGAATAAATATATATTAATTC
>CP135542.1:4045900-4069300 GCA_032402905.1 Khaya senegalensis | reverse complement strand
AACTACAATTTATAAGATAATGTTGAATTTTTATAACAAAAAATAAATATTAATAATGATAAATTAATTTATAAATACAAAAAATAAATTAAAATAATATTATGTTAATAAATTAAAAATTAATTATATTAAATTAATCAAAATAAAGAAACTAATAAAATATATAAATGAGGAATAAAATTAAAAGTTTAATTATTTTAAAATACAAAATTATAATTTCTCCCTATTAAAAGATGAATTATTATTCACCTAATAAAAGATGAAAAACATTATTGTGTTATTAGAGAAATATAGATTTTTGAGAAATTTTCTTTCCGCTTCTATTATTCTAAACAAACAAAAGAATCGAAAAATTTAGTTTTTATTTTGTTATTAGAATTTTGTTAATAGTATAATTTTTAAAATAATTATATTTTGAGTCCGTAATTGTTGTTGCTAAATTGGTCTTAGGAAGTAATCCTAAAAAAATTAAAATAACTTACGAAAATGTGAATATTGTTGATCTTACTATTCAAGGTAGGTGTTTATATATAATTGAAAAAAATTTAATTTGAAAACAAAAAAGTAAAGTGTTTGTTTTATTTAAATTCAAACGCATACACATAAATTTTCAAAACATATATGTGTTAATTCAATTAATTGTTTGCTGAACAAATTTAAATATGTTTTACACAAGAGTTTCATATACATAAATTTATTAGTAGAATTTCAATAGCATATGCAATATTTCAACAAAAAGTATTTAAAGTGCTTATTTAAAATTAATTTTTCATAATTTTATTAAATAATTTTAAATATTATAATTTTTGTTAATTATTTAATTTATTGGATGTGAATTTATTATTGCCATGATTGGTCAAGTATAATAATTTTGAACGTAATTTTTATCCAGATATAAAAGTTCATAAATATGAAATTTAGATGACAATTCATAAATTTAATACTCCAAAATTACATTGACCATTCTTGAATGATGGATATATATATATATATATATTGTATTAATGTGGAAATGAGAATATAATTTGTATAATTTTAAGACAATAGATGAATAAATAAATATTATATGTTGGTTATATTTTGATGTCAAAAGAAAGTAGTTAAAATTAGTAATTTTTTTTAGAAGTGTATTAAATTTTAGTCAAGATCATAAATTTTGGAAAATATCCATTTAACAAGAGAAAGTTTGCTAAAAGTTTTGGAAAATTTGGGCATTACAAATAAATGCCCCAAGTGCTTTGTAGTTAAAATGTTCACTATTTATTCATTTAGTTTAAAATATTAAAGGGCAATTTATCACCTTCTTCCCACTGTAAGCTTCATCTCTCTCACACCTTAGCTAATATGTTTCTATGTTGTTTGATGAATCTTGTAAATAAACGCCTACCTATGGTCTTGTCTAGTTGTCTAATGTAGATTTTTCCCGTTCCTTACCTTAACCAATGCCTACTTTACCTTTAATATTCTTGGTCTAAACTTTCCTACGACAAAAAATTTCTTCTCTCAAACAGTCTAACCTTGGTCATTGAGTTTGCAATGGAAGCAGGATGGAGCCAATATGGCTATCTCAATCACCCACGTGTTAGGTGTAGTTTGATCAAGAAATCGGTTAGTGTCTCCCATAACTACAGGTGGTAGGTCCGCTAATATATTATTGTCCATTTTATCACCAAAATTGAAGTTTTGTCTTGTTGTACTAATATTGGGGGCTGTAGCTAGGGAAGGTAAACGAAGTTGTTTATAGTATTTGATAGTTATTATTGCTGGTGTTAATTCTTTTGTGATGGACAAGGAGGAACTTCTTGTGCTATGTCAGTCAATGTCTAGGTTGGCTACTAAGGAAGATGTGGTCATATTATCTGAAGCAGCAAAGAAAAAGAAGGAAAAAATTGCAGGAGATTATTTACTTGGGAAGGTTCTATCAACAAAAGGGTGTTAATCGAGAGGCAATCAGAATGGCAATTCTTAGATACGGTAAATAGTGGAGGGTGTGAAGACAGAGAGTCTAGACAAAAATAGACTTATCATCTATTTTTTATCTGCTTTTGACAAAAGACGAGTAGTAGTTAAAGGCCCCTGACATTTTGGGCGATCCTTGATTGTTCTTAAAGAACTTATAGGAATTGGGAAAATTGCAAAGCAATTGTTCACTCATATGCTTTCTGGATTCAAATCCTCAATGTTCGTATCATGTGCATGTGCAAAGAGACTGTGATTATGTTACGGAATGAAATAGGAAAGGTAGAGGATGTAGATACAAATTTAGCAGAAGCTTGTTTTAGGCAGCTCCTAAGAGTTGTAATTGATATTACCATGCCTCTGAAAACATATATCCAGGTTCGTCGCAATGCATGTGAAGCGTAACAGTTTTTCCAATCCTTTATGAAAAATTGCCAAAATTTTTTTGTTGTTGTGGGCCAGGTCATACTTTCCGAGAGTGTCCCGATACAAGTGAGATCGACAAAGCAGAGTGGGAACTCAGATTTCAAGTTTGGTGCGTGGCTGAAGGTTGGGAATCACATGGAAAAATTGCAACAAAACTAAAGAAAAGAGAAGGGGAAGGATTCTGATAATTGGGATGAAAAGGTGGACGAGCAACCGACTAGGAAAGGCAAGCAAGACCTAAATTGGAGTTTGGGTTTGAAGAAAGTGGGAGATCCAACCCAACAACCCATGAAAGACGATGATCTAAGCCTGGTAAGAAAACAACCTAAAGGCTCTAGTAGCTTTATTATAACAAATTCTACATTAATGGTGATGGGGGAGAAAAAGAGAATCAATAGCCAATGGAAATGTGAGACACAGAGATGGCAAGGCATTCCCTTCTCTACTCCTTCAAGCTGAATCCAGCAAAGCTATTAAGGGGGATAAGATTCAATAGAGAGTTGGCCATTTCTCATCTCTTATTTGCTGACGACAGTTTAATTTTTTCCCAAGTGTCGATGTTGAAGCAAAACAAAAGGAGCTTTTTGCTTCGAGTAATTAACAAGGTGAAAAGGTGTTCTGATAGAGAGAAAAAAGCTCTGTTAGGCAAGTAATTGAAACTCCTACTTGTCAAATATGTGGTTTTAGTGTGGAGGATATGTATCATGCTTTGGAATGTAAGAAAGAGTTGAGGAAATTGTCAACTGTGACTATGGCAGGGATTTGTGTAGTCTTGTTCTTAATGCAAAGAAAGTGTTGCTAAAAGAAGAATTAAAGGGAATCGTCTAGTTTTGTGGTCAATTTGAAGATCAAGAAACACCCTTATCTTTGAGAATGTGTGAGGACCCTCTAAGATCACTTGGTAAGGTTGAGGCTTTGCTTGAATCAGCCCAATCAATGGTTAGGAAGCCTTTTGATCCTACAAGCGATGAATTGGCGGCGAAATGTAATGCATGGCAGCCACCACCAAAGGGCTAGTTTAAGGTAAATACAGATGCAGCAATCTCAACATTAAGAATGGTGGCTAGTTTGGGTATGGTCCTCAAGAATTGTTAGGGAAAGGTTATGGCTGTGGCATGTAAGAAAGTGAACTTTGCTGGAGATGTAGAGTTGGTAGAAGCAGAGGCAATGAATTTTGGCATCCAAGTTGCTATAGACTCAGGTCTCACTCATTTAATAATAGAATCAAATGCTAAATGTGTTATTAATTTGATATTAGGATTAACAAGTAACATTAAGGAGATATACTATACATTTATGGAGAACCAAGATGGAATCAAGGATTGCAACTTCTTTAAAATTCGTCATATTTGTTATCTTCTTTGATTGTTTTCTAATGGAATTTTAGTTTAAAATAAATACACGGCCTGTTTACCTTTGATTAATTTACGAATGAACCACGACCATTTTCCTAACGAAGAGCTACCTGTCCCATTACCAAGCCAAACTTTCAGAAAAAGCAAATGGGCGTCCATGTCCATTAGAGGAAGAGGGAGCGGTGGCAGTGAGCTTGGTGGCGAGATTTGAGAGTTCGCTGAGAAATAAGTTAAGAATAGATGATCAGGGAATGCGGTAGGCGGAAATTGGAGACGGAGAATATGAGAGTTCGGCTGATTCTAGATTCTGAGGGAGATTATACATATGATTGCTACAACTTTTGGGGAGGGGGCAACCACAACCAAATCTAAATTTGATTCTCTATCAATTCTTTCTTCTTATGTCGATAACTCAATAAAGATAATAATCGTTTACTCAGATGCCTTTGATCGTCTAGAGAGCAGCAGCAAGAATGTACTCAAAAAGGATTTCGGATTGATTCATCCAAGTTCTTGACTTTCTACATAAACCATTAACCCACAAGTGACATACAAAAGTCCAAATTGCTCAAAGGAAACAAAATATTGTGCACTGGGTTTAAATATATGAACGGCAAGATGGGATCAGCTAGCAAGGCTCATGCATTACGGAAATTAGGGAAACCATTCCAATACTGGTCCAGCACCCATGGTGGTGACAGATTGAGCTGATCATTTCTAATTCCATTGACAGACATTGATTGACTAGTGTATGTACAAGAGAGATCTTGTATTCACAATTTCCAAAGGCTTTTTTGCCCATAACAATGATTTGCTACCCACTGATCTGAAAGGGTAATCGTACATTCACTATTCTAATAGGGCAACCAATAAAAATAAAAATAAAAAGACCCGCCCAGGAAAATGGAAAAAGAAAACCCTGAAAAAGGTACAAGAGAATGGGAGAAGAGACCCCTGTACACGTACCTCTATCTCTGTCTCTACCTTCCCTAGGCTCTAAACCAGTAGTAATTTACATAATTCCCAAAAAGAAACGAAAAGAAATGAGAAGGAATTGGCCTGCCAAAGTCTCTTCTGCACACTTTCAACAGAACCTGCAGAAGACAATCTCCTCTTTTACCATTTTGCATTTCTCTAATAAAATATCAGCTTCATCTGCACAATAGCCCATACTAATTAGTTGATTTCTCCGTTTAACAAATAGAATGTAGATCCATCCATCCACCCAAAATAAAATAACACTAGAGAAAGGTTAACATATTGAAAACATAATGCAATATGCTGAAGCACAACGGAAAATAATTCCAAATTATGGTCAATTCTGAGCAAGCAGCAGAAATTCAAGCCACCAAAAATCCAATACAAAGAGAAACAGCCAATGCATGTCAGGAAATTGGCAGCCACTTTCCATAATTTTGATAATGATTATAATGATTGAGGGAGTTCCATGCAGATATGGCGTTTATCAAATTTGTCTATAATCCACATTATCCTCACTTGACTGCAATAAAATGGGACCAACATTCTACGTGGAAAAAGATTCAGGAGTAATTCAGTGTTAAATGAGCCAACAAAAGATATTGCCAGGAAGTGCCACAATTCTACTTGGTGCGAATGCAATGCTATGTCTTATATTTGAAGATTGCTCAAATAATCAATATGCTTAATTACCTGTACACTGCTGTTACAAGAGCATGCATACCCTACCCTAGCACGACTGGCTGCTGTAAGAACTGCTCAATCCACCAGATTGCTTCATTCCAATTTAGTGTGAGTGGGTCTGATATACAAACTGCCATGTGCTGCTGGCAGCTGCTGCGATTGCTGATGAGACTGCTGCTGCAGTGGCAGCTGTTGTTGATCTTGCTGCAGAACTTGTTGATCTTGCAGATGACAATGATGCTGGGATGTGAGTGGTGGTGTAGGGGAATGTTGTAGCTGTGATTGCTGCTGCCACTGAGACACAACGTTCTGCCCAAGAGATGGCAAGCTACCTGATAACTGTCCCTGACCTAACCCATGACTAATAGAAGCCACTGCATCACTCCCACCTGAATTTGTAAAAGGTGGGCTCCCAATTGAAGCCACTTGAGGGGCTATACTTGGCATGCCAGAATCATATGAAGGTTCTGATGCTTTCCACTGGGGAGCAACAGCAGAAGAAACTGGTCCAACATTGCCTGAATCGATACGGACCTGAGGCACTGCTGTGGTTGCACTGCCACCCATGAGAGACGCATTGCTAACAGGCTGCTGGTCAGCTAGAGATTGATCGGTTTGGGACTTGTTTGACATGTCAGAATTCAAGTGAAGATTCTGTTCAAGCATTCTCTGAGGGTTTGGTTGAGTTTGAGTTTGATTAAGCTGCTTTTGGTTTTGCTGTGGTTGTAACTGCAGATTCTGGTGGTTGGAAGCCATAATTGCTGGCAAAACAGCTTGATGAGTAGTTGATGGTGGATGTCCAGAAGGGACTGATTGAACCTGGCCTTGAGAACTATTATCAGAATGGGAAGGCACCTGCTGGAGTTGCTTTGACAAAGGTGGGGTTGGACCAGAAAATAACTTTTGCTGTGGCTGTGCACGATTAGAGGATTGAGAAGGAACTAATGATTTAGATGATTGAACTGAGTTTAAACGGGAACCAGAATATAAACCTTGTCCTTGCACTAAGTGCATGATCTGATCCCCTTTCTCAGCAGGTTGGTTACCTGGAGCCATAGTAGGGCCATTTAGATGGTCAACAGCATGATTTTGATGCAGGACCATATTCCCTCTTCCAATTCCCTTTAAAAGTTTAGCTTGCTGTTGAGATTGTGCATGTTGTCGTTGCTGAGGGTGGCTCCTTCCAGATTGTTGAAACTGCTGTTGCTGTGGTTGCCGTTGCCTTTGCTTCCCTGCCTGATTGTTCAGCCCAATAGGATTGCAGCTGAGCCCATGAGAAGGTAAGTGAAGTTTCTGCTGGTGCTGCAAAGCTATGGATGTCATTGAGGAAGATGTTGTTAGGGGAGGCACAGATAGTGGTTGAGATGAAGTTTGTGATTGAATCTGGGAATTATTTTGCAGAGAAGAAGATATGGGAAGTTGAGGCTGTTGTTGGACATGTGGCATCAAAGCACCAGATGCAGCAAAATGTTGTTGTTGTTGCTGCTGCTGCTGCAAATAACGTTGCTGCAATTGTCTTTCTTTAGCAAGGCGGATTGCATAGGCTTGCTGCTGTGGTCCTGCAGCATGATTTGGGCCCTGAATATGAGGATGATTGTTGCTCAGACCATGGGACTGTTGGGGGGACAATTGATGCAACTGCTGGGAATGGCCTGCATGTGTCTGAACAGGTGGAGGGGTAGTTTGATTAGTGAAGGCAGAACTCAATCCATTGAATGAAGGAACTCCTTGACTATTCCCTTGTGTAACTTGCATCTGAAGCTCCGGTACCATCAATTGCCTTTGATGATCTGCATTATGGCCGGGCTATGACACAAATAAACACTATTATCATCTGATCTAATATACTGATGTTTACTACCGCAAAAGTTATAACCGAAAGAAGAAACTTTTAGAGCAGAGCAGTAACATGAATTGACAATTTGAAAAATCCATACATAAAATTAAACCAGAAAACCAATGAAAAAGCAAAGTTCACTCCTTTGACAACCTTTAGAAAAATTCCAAGTTTTAAGAAAACTAGAGATCATTTGCCTCTATGCTTTAATATGAAAAATGTTATCAAATGGCATGTCCTCAACCAAATGTCAACACTCCCAAACACAACCAATTTCTGGGAATGTTGAAATTGAGGGTTTAACCAAGTCATTACAAAATGGCATCCCAAGCTAGGTTCCTCTTTTCCCTTTTTCTGTTACCAGAAATCCTCAACCTTTCTATGTTCACCATGTTCCCAGGTCATTCCATCATACACAGAATTAAAACTCAGCTATCAAGGCTTAAATTCTGTGATGAGTTATTCAAGCAATGCAAGGAATTACAGAGAAACCAACCATGTGCAGCATCCCAGATAACAAGCCTTCTAGCTCTCTACTAGGTTAGCTTGAGTAATGGAAAATATAAAATTATAGTCAGCTTTGAATAGGTTTCTGAAAATAGTTTTTGCTTTCAAATTGGAGTTTGGACTGGTGTATTCAGAAACAAATTTTCAACATTATAAAAAGGCTGTTGAAAAAAATAATTTGCTGTTTTCAGACAACCTTTTTCCTCAAAACAATTATTTAATTCATTTTCAAAACAATTACATGTATTAACTATGTTTACATTTAGAAAACTTTTCTCAGAAAACACAACCAAACACAATTTTTTAATCCCAAAACCACCATTTCCAGAACATGATTTTCATTTTAAAAAATAGTTTGGAAAGCACTATCTTGAAAATGGTACCAAGAGCACCTATAAGTTTCCAGACAAACAGTTTTCCTGAGAAAGAATTGAAGCCACTGGCAGCAATGTAGTTCTCTTACAGCTCATCAGATGTTATCCACACAGAAGTCAATGACATGCTCTCTATCAATTGCACAGAGCACATCTAAGAGTATAGAAGTCAATTATCACTAAAAGTTCTAACTGCAGCCAAAGATCAATAAATCACAAAAATGTTAAATCACAGACTTTCCTCACATATTACAGTGCACTCATGCTTTCTTCCAATTTTCTAGAGGAACTTCAACTATGCACCATGAGACAGTACCTTAAGGTTCAATTCTAATTTTCTAGAGGAACTTCAACTGACCAGCATGAGACAGAACCTTATGTTTCAACATTTGCATCCTACAGATTTGCAAGATCTAATAGTAGATTAACAGCTTACAATCAGCCAACAAATACTTATCACTTAATTCCTTATGACATCATAAGCGAGGCAATATCAAATTGTAATCATCTTGTTAACAACATATAATGCTGCTGACAATATCAATTTTCAGTCAATAGAAGATATGATCCGAACATTGGAACATATATTTGTTTTCATAACAAAAAATGTGATTTCCTATCTCCATTGTACAATGAGTTCCTTACTACCTGGAATGTAAGTATGAATTCAAAGCAAAACTAAATTAAGTGAAAATTAGTCCAAGTTCTGCAAGACCAAAATTTATCAGAAAAAGATTGGAAACACATTTCAGAGACAAGTAAACAAGCCACAAACTCTAATCTGGAGGAGGTAAGCACCCAGCCTGATTATTCCATCTGCAAATGTGTACAAGTTTACAGTACAACATACAGATACTGAATTCTGGCATGCAAAGCACAACAACTCCCTCATTTCAATTTCAACTGTTAAAATTTGGGCCTAATTACCGATGTGTACCAATGGACTCCAGATGTTGGACATCCAATTTATTGTAATGCAACCCCCTCAAACACAACATAAAGTCAGAAAATCAACTCAACCCATTACCCACTGTCTGGTGCAAAATCCTCTATTATATCTTTGCCACTTTTCATATGACAGCTACTACAAAGACACCAATTCGCACCAGTGATAGAGGAAAATGAAGGGCATTAACTGACTGAAGCATCTAATAGAAAACAAGCCATAATAATATAATCCCTGAAAGGCAATTAAATGTAAAGGATTTCAAGTTGCAGTCCTGCTTCTACTAAGACATGCTCCACCTTGCTTTGAATAAGCATACACAGCAATAGCGGAAGCAACTGAAGCAATATAAGACTAACTACTTACCAGCATCAAATGCATAGCCTCATGAGGTGTCAATATCGAGTTTCCTTGACCAAGACCAGCAACTGAGTGCATATTCACAGAGCTTGGCAAACCCCCCACACTGGATGAAAGCATACTACCAGAATTAAGCATTGGAGATGAAGCCACTCCTTGAAAACCTGGCCTGGACATTGGCATGCTTCTATTCATCGCACACACCATGCCCATACCATTTCCACCAGGTATCATACGAACACTGCGTTCAGATCCTGAGAGAGCCCCCGGAGAAGGCAAGTTGGACTGCTGAATGTTCCTACCTGATAACATTTGATTGTATTGTTGCATTCTTTGCTGCTCATCAACTGGAAGCGCCCTGGGAACATTGTATCTACCATCCCTTAGAACAATAAAATGAACCAGCCAATATAAAGCATTAGAATGTGATAACAGATACATAATTAAGCTATATGTTAAGCTAACTACCTGACAGGGTGATTGAGTGAACCAGATGGTGATGACAAGTTACCGCCAATAACTATACCAGCAGATCCTTGCATTGTAGAATTTGCCCCAGAAGTATGAAGCATGGCTCCTTGATTTGACATTGCTAAACCATTTGCATGAGAACCTTGAAAGAGAACATCCGGGTTTGATACAGTCACATCACAGAGATCAAGAGGCCTTCATCCAAGAAATGAAATCAAAATTAACAAGGAAATTGCTAGCATGTAAGATAAATCATGTGTATCCCAGGGGATGAGAAGAGTAAACTCAAAGGAGACAAAATGCTGACGATGAATGAGAGACAGTAAATATGCTAAGTCTTACGTCACAATGCTGCCATTCAGGTTATGGACTGCCACAATTTGCCTTGGATCCTGGTTATCATTCTTCACATGATAGACAGCAATAAAGGAAATTATAATCAGGAAAGGTTTAAGGAAGCGAGATCAACTGAAACAAATTAAACATTCTTTGCAGTGTTCCAGGTTATTAGAGTACTCATGTTCTTTGCATATATTCAGGTTCTATTGTAATATTTTTGTGGGGGTGAGTTGCAAAAATATTCCCCACAAAAATATTACAATAAAAGAAATTATAATCAGGAAAGATTTAAGGAAGCGAGATCAACTGAAACAAACTAAACATTCTTTGCAGCGTTCCATGTTATTAAAGTACTCATGTTCTTTGCATATATTCAGGTTCTATTGTAATAGTTTTGGGTGAGTTGAAAAATGGATCAATATTACAATAGAATACAAATATGTGCAAAGAATCAGCCAGAGTTGCAAACAAATTCAAAATATCTCAATATAAGATGAAAAATTTTCCAAAATAAAAGGAAAAAAAAGTAACAAAGAATATGCCTTCTAAAGGAAAATTGATTTGTAACTTTCCTAGAGTAGGCAGACAGCATTAAAGCATAACTTATAGGCTTATGAATCCTGGTAACATTTCTAGACCTCTATACTTAACTTCAATCACTAACTAACCTGATTCTTCCGGTGATGATACTTTTTTCCTATCATAATAATTTTCTCAAAATGAGACTTTACAGTATCCTCTTCCATTGGCCCTTGTAATCGTTGAAACAACTGCCTTGCACTTCCCTGCATCAAATACAGCAATACAGCCAATCAGAGCAGCTGAGATTAGCTTAATACTGCATAAGTCTGTCATGCACACAAATGAAAGTGACGTCTACTTCAACAAAGACTGAGAGTGGAGAAAATGATTGTGACCTTTGGGATGCCAGGCAATGTAGACGGATAAGACTGAGAAGATCCAGAATCTTCAGCACTATCAGCCCCATCTCCAGCACCCCTATCCATTAAAATCTTGTGACGCTCCTTGCATTCTTGAGGCTTGCGGAATATATACTGAACATGTTGAACAAGTCAATGAAACAAATAGAAGAGAGAAAAAGAATAAACAGAAACTTCACCACTAAAGGGAAAACCAATAAAATTGGCTAGAAATTTAAGGTAAAAAAATTTTAAAAAAAATGGTAGAACCTATTAATGAAGTTTACAGCACTAAAAGCATAAAAGCATGCTAGTGCATCAATAAAAGCCTCAGAAGGACAGGATACTGTCAGAAGCACCTTAACATACATATGCTTACCTTAAATTGAAGGGTACTGTTCATAGCATCACTTACAAGCTCCCAGTTTGGGCCCATATCATGCACAAGGACAACAAGTGCCTGAAATGACATATAAAATTAAAAGTTCAGGTACGTGGTCATAACTCAGGAAAAACATAGATAAAACAGAAATGCTCAAAAACGCCAAGAACGTAAGCAACCTGGTCTTCAAATAATGACCAAGGACTTCCACAACCAGGCTGCCCAGCAGACATCTGCAGAGAAGACTAAATGCTCAAACTTTTAATATAAAATATATGAAAACATGAAAGAACAAACTGCGGTGCATCTCATTCAGCTATTGCCAAATAGTACCTTCAGTGCTTTGGCTTTCCTCCCCCTATCTCGGCCACCAATCAATTTAATGAATTTAGTTGGGTTGGACATATTACTCATTTGGGATGCTGCTGGAGAAGGGACAGACTCAGTCACTGGAGTAATGTTGTCAAAAGCAGTATCCAATGATTGGTTCATTATCTTTGGCTTCTTTGCATGATGTTGCCCGTATAAGCCTTAACAGAAGCCATGGAAAAATGTAAACATGAATAAGAGAACGGCAGGGGTATCTATGTAACCAATTATTAAAGCAGAGAGTCTTACTGTTGTTTCCATTAGAATGAAAATGATGACTCTCCAATCTCTTTTTAGAATGATCCCTCTGCATTTACGTCAAAGAATTAATATAAAATTTGAGGCAATAGCTTCTGGGACACCACAATGGGGTAGCAGGAGAATAGATAGCATCCCCTTCCCCAACCCACAGGAAGTAATAAAAACCAAACAAGAAATATCATAGGTTTGATAACAAGATAAAATGGGTATTCTTATAATCTATATCACACTGTTCCAAGGAAAGACATTTGTTTAATTGCTAATGCTCAATTTGGTAAGAAAATCATTCTTCCTGCAGTTCTCCTGTCAAAAATAATTAACCCCAATCCACTGATTAAGAATTATTGTCAAAACTGAGAGGAAGAAAATAAAAGGGCCACAAGATGAGTCCATTAATACAATTACAGTTCTCCCCTATCAAGATGAGTCCATTAATACAAGTACAGTTCTCCCCTATCAGATCTAATAAGCTTCCTATAAGGTCTTTTGTTGACTGAAAATATACTAGCATCAGACCTGTTACAAATGTCATGCTGAGTCCCCAGATTCAAAATAATAATTCCCTTCCCAAATGAACTTGGGCCACTCAGCCTCTAAGGCTCTTTTGTACCCTAGATATCATCAAGTCATTCATGAATTCACAGGCATGGAAAACTTAAGTCAAACTAATCCTTCAAGTAGCAGTTCATTTAGTTTATCAGCTATGCAGCTTAGTCATCCTCAATTTTCATTAAAGCAGCAAATTTCTGTATCTGTAATGCTTAAAGCATATCTTAACTTAGTGATAAGAAACTGCGTGTTAACTTGTCATCGAAGTGTATCTTAACTTGCTAGTTATCTATTATCATAGATGCCTACTCCCACTTTCTTCCACATTTCTTGACAGTTCCAAATTTACATGCTTACAATATTTTAGTTAAAATGTCAATATTGACCAGCACCAATGAATATTTTAATTTAGCGAGTCTTGATAACTGTTTTGCAAAAAATGAGGGCAAACCCTATTTCGAATTGAAAAAGATCGTATATAATGAAATGATACTAACAAGGAAACCGAGAACAGAGTTTTTAAAACATCAACTTATATGAAAAATATAAAACAAGATTATTTTTCTTTTAATAACAACAGAAGCCGTGTATGAGAATTCTCTTTTTGCCATTCCCATTTTTTTTTTCCCTTTAATAACTCAGAAACCCCAAACCTGCTTAGCAGACTGCAATTTGAAACTGGAAATCTGCCAAACTCTACCATCTTTTGGGAAAGCAGGAGACTCAAGGTCTGTTGTCAGGTGCCCTAAGTAACTGGAACTGGAAATGAACTTAAACAGGCAGAAAATAAAACATACCACTGCAATGGGCATTCTAAATAGACTGAAAAAATAAAACCTAAACTAGTTAACACATGCAAGAACTAAAAGGGGGTTGTAGGTCAAAATAAGCCCGTACAGCATCATTAAAGTACTAAGGATGTAATTTGTCAAACTGCTCCCAGCCACTCGGCAAAAATAAATAAAAAGCTAAGAAAGGAAAAGAGCAGATCTATTCTATATTGCAGAACTTTACCAATAAGCAGAACAAAATTTACCTGTTCATTATAGACGGTAGACTCCAGTTGCCAACCCTGCTCAAATGCAGAACCCTATTAACCAGAAGCAAAGAAAAAAAATTAGATTAGGGAAAAATGACCATAGTTTTCCAGTGACATTTAAGGAGGGTCTTCTATAAAATAAGAATTCCAACCCACCATATGCTTAGCTTTCTTCTTCTTCTTGGGTTTAGTTGATGTTTCTGTGCAGTCATAAGGTAACTGCTTGTCAAAATCCCCAACCGACTCAACCTCCACACTTTTTTGAATCTGCAATTCACCATGCAGAGTACTCTGGTCATCCTGAAAAGAACTTGTATCTCCACTTGAGGCATCCGTCTTCACTGGAGCCTGCAAATTCCCAGCAGCTCCAGCACTAAATGGACCTATAACCCGCTGCCTGTAAGCAGTGCGCATGCGTTTTGTAGGAATTGAACCTACATTAAGATTACTAACTGGCCTTCTCCCCATCATGGATTGTTGAGATCCCACCGTGCCATGTCCATAAGGAATATCAGCTCCCATTTCATATGATCTCCCAACATATGACTTTATTAAGTTCTTCTGCTTCATGTGTGCAAACTTTGATGACCTCATACCTTCAAAGGCCCCAGGCAAATAATATGCACTTGATTCACCCTCATCATCATCATAAGCAGTGTCGGGGTAACCAAACTCTGTTTGAATTTGAATTTGTAAGCACAGAGCTAAACTTCAAACCACAATGAACTAACAAAAAGATAAAAAGTCTTGGCATTACCTGCAACAGCATCATACATCAATGTGTCAACTTCCTCTTGCATGATCCTGCCAGTTCTCTGAGGAAAAAAAGAAAATAAAATATGCAAATAAGCAAGAAGAACTAGAATAACTCAACTACAAACTTGCGGAAACCGACTTTAACCAAGCGGCCAGGAAAAAAAATTCCACAAGAATTTAACTTGGTTCTGTCATTAAACAATAAAAACAAACAAATGATATTCTCTAGAATTAAGGAAAAAGAAGTGTGGGTTAATCGATTGAATTGCTTAAGTCATCTAATGTACTTCCTTGGTAAAAAAGCTTAAACGTTTAATTATTTCTTTTAGTTTCATCATATTCTCTTCACATGTTAGAAGGAATGAGTAGATGAAAAATATGCCTGCTCAGACATGTTTGAAGATATATTTACCTCACACTGAGCTCTATGAGATTCAATAGATTTTCTGTAGGTTTCCATTGCACCTGCAGAGACAGCATAGAAGAGGCTTACCTGCAGCATTAAAAAAAAAAAAAAAAAACACACACACACACACACACAGAGTAGTAATAATCAGTAACGAACACTACATGTGTACCAAGATGAATACATTGTTATACAAGACACAAGGTCTAACATGCAAGAGAGGTGGGAACATCAAATTTTTAGTCTCAAAAGTAATCATTCTCAATCAAAACGTCTCCTGCCACACAAGCATTCCCTCTTATAATTTAATTTACCATCAAAACACCACAATTACAAACCAGAATTAAATATCAATAATTTTATCAATTTAATATCACAACATACTTTGGTCTCTTGATATTTGATCTGAATCAATATCTTTTTAGATCATAGGGATATTTTCTTAATTTACGTAACCAAGGACTGATCCTAAACAAAACAGAAAACATCTGGATTCAATCTCT
This sequence comes from Khaya senegalensis, assembly GCA_032402905.1. NCBI lineage: Eukaryota > Viridiplantae > Streptophyta > Magnoliopsida > Sapindales > Meliaceae > Khaya > Khaya senegalensis. Next base: position 4,053,879 of record CP135542.1, on the reverse strand, counting down.
AATAGGTTGCTTCAACATTGGTAATAAACATCCATCTGAATAAACTTTCTTCATTCTTCTATTAATCTTTCAAATAAACTTCAATCTCTAAAACCTTTCTTCATTCTTCTATTAATCTTTCAGATAAACTTAGAATTTGAACGGTTTCTTCTCTTTTAGCAAGAAAGTGATTGATTTGCATCCTATTTTACTTATTGGATACAAGGAAGATAATAACAAAACTAAAAATGCATGAATAAAATCAAATGGAAAAACAAAAAAAGGAGCCAGCAGGAGAGATGGGTGACACTTAAAACCCTGGAAAAAAAAAAAAAAAATACAGTAGTATGTGGAGACAGCTTATTTTTTGAGCCGATTGATGAGGCTATCAGAGAGCTCTTTTTCTTCTTTTTCAACAAGAAAAAGAAAACAATTTATCAACAAAAAGGCAGAAAAAATACATTTAAAAAGTGCACCCTAACTCAAAGCAAATTTTAAACCAAACCAACTTCAGCATCACCAAACACCATATTGTTATAAAATAGCTTTTATAATATAACTACTGAAAAGCACCTCCTCTTAGAAGGCCTTTCCAGGACAGGAACAAATCAAGGTCAAGGGATTTCTTGGAACCAGAAAAATAAAAAAATAAAAAATAACAAGGGGGAAAAAATGCCAAATACATACCTAAGGAGATGAATCTAAAAGGCCTCCCTAAAATGAGTCATGGAATCAATGTATCAAGTGATACAAAAGAGATAAATATATGGCAGTTGCTAACACTACTAATAAACAAAATGCGTTATAAACGTACGGCAATTGCTAACACTACAAATAAACAAAATGCGTTATAAAGATGTACAGATTTGGCCCATACTTCTGTAAGGTGGTCATCCCAAAACACTTCCATAATACCAGAATGAGATATTGTATCAGGAGTTGCATGCACTTCTGCTTGAGGAGGAGGGAGAAGAGAGCTGTTATGTTTCAAAAATCTTACTGCATATCCACAAATGGAAAATGCAACATTTTTTCTGGGACATTGAAGCTCCAAATTTTTACTTGTCTCCTGCTCATAGCCACAAACAAATCAATAACATACTGGATACAAAAGCAACAAGTTTGATGTTTACAGTGAAAAGTAAAGTATTTAATGATAACTATGCTGGAAACCTCATACAAAGGACCATTTTCAGCAAAAGAACACAAGCATAGCCAAGCAGAAAATAAAGAACAGCTGCCACAGAAAAATAGAATACAGCTCTTAAGCTACTGGATATATCATTCGACTCAAATATCCAATTGACATCTAAAGTGAGAACACCTACCACCTTATGCTACCCAAATTCACTAGTGTGGTGGCATCTTTGTAAGTACATTAAAATGATAATATCTATAAACCTTATGCAAGTTCTTTGAGAGAAATTGTGCCCTCTATCACACAACCTGAAAAGTAACATTTCAACTTTTAAGCATATTTTCAGACAATATGTGACCTTATTTAGCACAAGATCCGACCAATTTCTGGCAAGTTATTGCAGTTCAAATTCAACTTCAGATCTTAAATGCATTTACCGCATGTTTGCAAAGTCCAAAGAAATAACATAACGAAACATTATCTTGTATATAATCACCATGCACTCTATGAATTGAAGCAAAAAAACAGATGAACATCATCATGCTAAATCATAAAATGGATAAAATAAATAAACAATAGGAACAAGCTCTTTGGTGGATAACTAATGAAGAACAATGGATATGAAACATATAATATACCAAAAATATTACAATCCCCATCAATAAATAATTGTAGTAATGACCAGGAAAAGGTTGAAGTATATAACCAGCACCATGTCAAATTCTCCAACCTTGTTCTTGGAAGCTTTGTTTGCATCAATGCTGTTTGACCAAACCAAATCTCTTCTGATACTTTTTGGACCAACACCTACATCATCATTATTTAGAAGCAGCTCGGCTGAATGCCAAAACTGCATGACAGCCTTTGCCAGAGTCATAGCTACTCTTTTAAGCTTGTATCGTTGATTTTGTTCTTCATATCTCAACCGAGAAGTAATAGCAACCCGATGACATATTTGGGCAGCAGCAGTCTTCTTCCAAAGGCGTTCCTATGAAAAACATAATAAAGTGGGGAAATTTACCAACAGATATCACCACAACAAAAATAAAGAGAAAAAGATATTACTACTGCCAGACAAAATTACTTGTATAACAATCTAAAAAGAACCAAAGGATGTAAAACAATCCTTGGGAAAGAAGGGAAAAAAGAAAACATAATCAGACCTGCGCAAAGTCATTTGCCAACCATGCCATCTCCTCAAGGACAAAATCCCAATGAGATTTCCGCCGAGTCTCCAAGGGCAAGGTACCAACAGACAACTCAGCAATCCTCTTCCGCTTAGCCTGTTTACAAAATTACGACAGATCCTGAAAGCTTTGAGAATAAGGAAAGACAACAAATCGAGGGCCAGAAATGAGAAGAAAAATACAAAGATTCTTTCGGTTTTTGTGGACAATCAAAATCATAGTCAAACTTTGTGCTTGCCAGAATAAGAACTCAAAAGTGCATGATAAGACAATGAAACAACCTCTATAACCCTTGCCTCTTCGAGGATTGAATCTTGATGTGCCTTGGCTGCCAACTTTAAGTGGTTAACAGATTCAGCTCGCAGATCAGGAGCATCTGCAGAATTTCTAATTGTCACAGTACTCTCAGGAGGCTGACAATTAGAGATATCCAATGTGCCCTGAGATCTGCCAGAGCAAAGATATTCTCTCTTGGAGTTGGAATCGTAACCCAAATCATTACTCAAATTTTTATCAGTTTCTGATATAGTATGGACATTTTGTGGCAGTCCCTCAATATTGGAAGTACACTTCACCTCATTTTGCAATTCAGATTTACTCTTATTTATTACTTCCTCAATTTTGACCACAGAGTTGTTGTTACTGTTAATTTGTTGCAAAGAATTCTGATCATCATTCATGGCACCACCACTATCAGCAATCTTGATCTCATTCTCTTCTTTTACCATTTCACCACCTGCTAAATGCGTTGTCCCTTCTAATTCTGATGTCTGATCCTTAGGAATTCCATTAGAATCAACATTTTTTGCACCAATGCATTCATCACTATCATTATTTACATCTAAGCTTAGACTGTTTTGGGTGCAAGATGACTCCGAATCTAATTTTGTACCAATAGCTGCAGTGCTAATTTGCCCTTCAGTTGTTGAAGCTTTCTTGTCTCTATCTAGATCACCAAATCCATTTTGCTGATTAGAACAACTTGCATTCTCAGATTTTTCTGTAGCTGCACAAGGAAGACATTCAACTACTGCTGAAACTATCCGTTCTTTTCCTCCAACAGGATCGGGTCCCCCAGAAGCCATGTGAACAGAAATTTGCTGAGCATCAACTTGTGCAGATAGATAATGTTGGTCATCAGTAAAGCTTTTGGGAGTGCTAATATTCAACTTATCTTCAGGCAAACTAACTTTTGAGCTAGGTGTTACTGCTGGAATTTGCACTCTATCTAACTCCATCTTTAAATCATCAACAGAAGTTACAATCTTAGAACCAATATCGCCATTTATAGTCGCTAACTTTGCATTAGAAACAGAAAGCATATTCTGCTCCTTTTGGTTGTTTGAATCAGATATCGAACCCTTTGCATTTCTTGAACTTCCTCGAACTGTTAAAGAAGATCCATGCCCAGCACGAGTCTGAACTATGTCATTTGAACTCGATCGCGCACCATCACGACTTGTTTTGGACCTGTTCCTGCGAGCATATGGGCGAACGATAGCAGAATCTTCTGATTCCTTGGCATTTTGAGCCCCATCCATCCAGGAAGACTGTTCTGATGGAAAAACATTTTTTCTTTTAACAGTATGTACTGTTTTCCTTTCACCTTCAAGTAACTCATTTTCACCATCAAAAAGTAAGAGATTATCAGCACTATTGGGTTCACAAACCGTAGGAACCCCAGGTCTACCACTACTCTCCACAGAATCATCAAGAGGTGAGGCAGTCAGTGCCAAACTACCTTTTGCTTCACTGTCAAAGCAGCATATGGTGGAGAAGTATTAGACACAGCAAATAGATATAATGCACAAACATGACCACCAATGCACACCAGCCAAAAATAAATACCTGGTCACAAAACATTCCGCCTGCTGATCCGTAAGTGAAGTAGAATGGACACTAACTGATGCTGCATTTCCAAATTTAAAATCCAAGGGGTTACCTCCCTGCAAGTAAAGTGCAATTTTAATGGTCATATCCAAGCGGTTCCCATCTTCTAATTTTTCTGTTGAATATATATAACTGTCAATCACATAAAGCATTTGAAATTGTAAGAACAAGATCAAAAGATCATACTTTCTCAAGAAACTCTAGCTCTCTTCTCCTCACCTCACGAACATCATACTCTTGCCTGTTAACAACAAAAGTATGTTTGTTTTCATTTACATTGGCATATATGTTTTGTTAAAGAATAAATTACAGGGAACAAAAATGTGAATGGCAGTATTACCGTAGCTCTGCTTGAGCTTTCTCTATTGCTGCTTGACGTGGAGAGGTTTTGACACCAACACCAACTCCGCCGTCAACAACCCCTCCCATGGAATCAACCTCAGCATTTACGTGGACAGCAGTTCCTGGTCCACATCCATGCATCCCTACCCTGATACCTACAAACCTGCCCTTCCCATCAATTCCAAAAACTATCAAATTCCTGAAAGAAAAAGAAAATGAACTGTCAGAGATGTCTAAAAATGAAAGACAGCCTAAACCCAAAAAAAACATAAAAAGGCAATGATGAAAAAAATCTTCATAAGTCAACAGTAAACAATTTTTTTCCCTTCAGTATGCTGAAAATCATTCAGCCACATAAACACAATAAATTTAACTCTCCTCCTCCAAGTTATGATTCAAGATTGTAAAAATCCACATAATTGGGTAGATAAAATTGAGTAATCCGGGGAACTGTGGGAGTTACTCATATTTAGGGAAAAGAAAATTCACACTGCTCGAGACATTGATAAAACTCCTGATACAGTGCGTGTCATATTTACCTATTTCAGCATTTCCAAGGTATAAACATAGACACATGAAAAAGAACAATAAAAAATTACCAATGTTCATTAGAAAGAGAAAAATGTTTATCAGGAGTCAAAAAAAAGGCCACCAATAACACCATGTATCAGTAAACACAAACATACATTGATGTCACATTCATTCATAGAACACACCCATATAGCAGCCAAAATTCAAAACAAAGTCATGCTCTGAAAGAAAATATCTCGAAGGCAAAGCACATACATCTGGAAAAGTATTTTACAATTATATAATAAAGTTTCAAACGAAAGCAGGAATAACAACATGTATAACATTATATGCACCTAAGTTGTCTCATCATCAAAACTCAAACCTATATTGTCAAATTTCCATGCAAGCCAAAAAGAAATTTCTGTAAGCCACCTAAATGGCAACCCAATGCATGCATGAAATATATCTAACACAACACAGGGGAGCACTACCAAGCTACTTGCATAAATAACCACATATTATTGTTCAAATATATAATGGAAAAATGGATGGAGCCTTACAAGAAGAGAAAACTGTTTTCAATATTTCATTTAGTTTGGACGTCACAGGAAGAAAGGAAAATAGAATTGTTGACCTACAGCAAATGAGTGATAATGTAATATCATAAGACTTTAAAAGCCTAGAAAGTTCCAAACCATCATTTACACAAAATGGTACCTCAGGACAGAGGCAGTGCAACAAACAAGTTATGGTTGTTGTGACAGCATAAAACTTGATGACCAAGCAATGCCCACACCGGCAAACGAAATTTTCCCACATAGAAGTCAAATTTGAAAGTTAAATGTTCAAAAAAAGGAAAAGGGTTAACCATCATTAATAGGAGCACATAAAGCAAGGTCAAATGATATCAATTAATGATCGCATAACTACACTTTACAGTGAAGTACATGCACATAATACGCAAAAATGGCTGTAAAACGCTCAGAAGAAACAATAATCCTCAAATTATCTGATAAGCACCTTCAAAATAGACACTAAACAGTAAAAGCCACTTGTTTACACACAGAACAAACACCTAACAGGCTTTACCACATACGCCGAACCAGTTTTAGCATTAAACTTGGCATAAACGAAAGCATGCACACAAATAAACGAGCATTTAATCAAAAATGCGTCCCATAACCCTAATAGAAAGAAATTCATATCCATTGACCTCGAAAGCAAAAGCTAAACTCATTGAATTAACGAGAATGCACAAAATTCCACGTTCCTAGATTCTAGGGTTTCAAAAACGACGCAAAATTAGAATAAGAATCACCTGAATTAATAACTCAATGATGAAATTGGTAGCTGGGGCACCTGAAACCCCACAATCCCTCTTCTCTCTCTCTCTCTCCTAGGGTTTTCGAAATGAAATAGAAAAGTACTGCGTCAATCAAGAACGACAAGAATTTGCCCTAAAACACGAAGCGTTGTAACGAATAATGCAAGCCATAATGAGAAAAACAACGTCATGTAAGTCTCTGTGTAATAGAAGTGATATATTTGCATCTGTAAATTATAATTCTAATTCTATTTCGAATTTCGTTTTGATTTTCTTTTCTCTAGGTGTGGTTTTTGTTTTGGAACTAGCAAGCAAGACTGCGAGGTCTCTCTCTCTCTCTCTCGCCCTCTCTCGCTCGGTCGCTCGCTCGCTCTGACAGTGGTTTGGGCTGACACTGGGTTGGGTTGGGTTGGGTTGGGTTTGGGTTCGCTGAAAGAGGAAGAAGAAGACGAACTAGGAGGCTTTAGAATTAAAAAACTTGATGCATCTTGGGCTTTTTATTTCTTTTCTACTTTCCTTCTTAATTTGTGAAGTGATGCTTTCTTTTATGAAAAATGACACATACATCCTTAAAATTTGGTCAAGTATGCACTTCTAGTAGTCATATTGACTTTAGAACTACTCCGTACTCGCATAGTCCCAATCATTACATTAAATCTTAAAGTTATTGTGATTGAAAGGATATGACAGCAATCATAAGAAAATAGATAAACAATTCAAATTAACACAATCCAAAAAAATTTAAGAATAATACGTCTTATTAGTAACACTTATTAAAAATCTTGATTAGTGAATTTTAGGAGGGAGAGAATCCATCCAAAAAAAAATACAAAAGTCTTTGGGAAAAAGAAAAGTGATAAGTTTTATATAGTAATGACACAAATAAATTAATTGTCTAGGGATATGTTTGTGAAGAGGTTTAATAAAATTACTCAAAATTTTATATTTATTTTAAAAAAATTTTAAAAAAAATTAACTTTTTTTAATTTAAGAAAAATTGTCTTAAAATTCTCATTAAGTTAGAAAAACCAACATAATTAATTCTATAAAATAGAATAGAAAAAAAAATGACTTTTTTTATTCACATTTTAAATTTCTCATTTACGATTTTTTTTAGTCTAAATTTTAAATTTTTAATATTTTAATATTTTTAAAGTAATAATTTTTTAACTTGTCTCTTAAAATTGGATAACGAAGTATAAATAAATTAAGTTAAAAGTTTTAACTTATACCTTAATATGAAAATATATTAATGAATTAATAATTTTATTTTTTTAATAATATTTTTATTATATTAATTTACTTCTTAATATATAAAATTTAAATATCACTTTCATTCTTCTTATCTAGTTGTTATAAAGAAATATTTTTCTATTATCTTTTCAATTCTGGCCTAATGTGTAAAATTTGAACTAAATTTTACTTATTTTTTTACTACTTTTTAAATTCTCACCTAACATATCAAAATTTAATTTCTATTCTTGTTCTTTTTTTTTTTTTTTTGTTAATTGTTGTAAAGAAATATTTTTTTATTGTAATAAATCAATCTAATTAATATAATATTATTCACTTCGACACAACTCAACAAGCCCAACTCTAATTTTTT
>CP135542.1:3999280-4015952 GCA_032402905.1 Khaya senegalensis | reverse complement strand
TTTTTCTCTTTTCTTTTCTTATTTCTTTCCATTCTTAAAAACAAACGCAAACTTAAGACTTTCCTACTTTCTAACTTGGACAATGAAGCCTTTGGTAAGTAGACTTTTCCTTGTGCAGGGATTTCACACCTAAGCAACACGTGCAATTCCTGAACCTATCAACTTTTTTTGTTTTTTAAATAAACGTAACTTAATCATCATATGCAAACACTTGTGTTGAGCATAAAAAGAACTTTTAATGGTGTTTTTAGTAATAGGAATATTGCATTTCATTTACGGGTATTAATGATATTTAGTTATGCAAATAATAAATATAATAATATAATAATATTTTATTTTTAAAAAAACATAAGTTGACAAATTCAACTTTGTAGAAGATTTTTGTTTTAGTTTTATAATTAATTCAGTGCAGTGCATCTCAATTTTTGACCAAACAAAAAGTAGTTAAAAATTTGTCAAATAATAATAATAATAATAATATAGAAAACCAAATATGCCCACAGGAAAAACCACTCATCTTAACCTAATTCACTTCCACATTTTGCAGCAAAATAATTAGCATCCATGTGTTTAAACATGATAACGAACAAAAGAAAAGGTGTTGGCCAAATTAAATCTCATTCCAATGTTGCTAAAGACATGACCACAATTGAAAGTAATCATTTTTGTACGGTAAAATATTGGTGAAAAGCACAAGCAATCATGTATAATGCATTTATTAGTGTTAGTTCAAACTGAAACAATTTCAACCACACAAGGCCAAATGTCATGTCCTCAACTTAAATTTTATCAAAGTATACTAGCTCAAGTCGTTTTCTAGCCAAATAAGAAAGACGTTGCTTGTCTACAAACTGATAAAATTCACTTGCTTCATACATTATGAGATTGTGAAAGTGTACAAGTGTAGTATTCTATCCTTATTGAAGGTACAAAATTCATCAACATTATTTAGTACAAAATTTCTCCTTCATCTTCAATCTCTTTGTACAAGCTATTCTTCTTCTATTCTTAAAATTTACAATACAAAAATTGGCTAATCACTAACAATTTCAACAGTTTACTTATGTGTTATATGAGGGAAGGTCCTACCATAACCTTCCAGTCATCTTTATTGGTAGGTAAAATCCATATTTTCATTAGACTAGAATTTCATCAAGGAGAAGATCGGACTCAGTTTACTTGTTATGGAATTTAGTTGGATGCAAACTGAGGTTTAGGTGGTTTTTGACAAAAATTGCACTTTTCAGTTGTCTCACTATATAAATCGACAATTCCTAACTTAATTTAGAGTGTTCTGATTCTGATGCTATGTCCATAGAGCTCAAGTTTGTTCTTCACCTGCAATTAATATATTGGCTATTCTCTAAAATAAAAAATAGATTAAAAAAAAAAAAAAGCCAAATGGGAAATAATATTAGGGGATTGAACTCAATTGATAATGTCGATTCAACATATATTTTACAACTATATTCCATTAGTCAAATGTATTGATAAGCTTGGGTTGAACAAAAATAGAACTGAAGAGAAAAAGTACCTCTATGATCCCCATGCCCAAAACTACTTTTTGAAGGCACTTGAAATAAAAGTAGAAATGTTTTCAATAGAGCATGCCTCCAATACTTCGTTTATTAAATAAACAATAATATGGAATACAAAGTGATTCAGAGACATTTCATAGCACTTGAAATAAGTTAATATATTGCATGAATAGGTTCATTTCTAAAGCCTCTTTCCTTCGCTTACTGTCCTTTTTGGTCATGATCCAATCCAAAGGACAACTTAAAACGTTCAAGAGCTACGAAAATAAAATGATGTGGTTTGATTTGCATTTTTTCCCTGAACACCTCATAATCGTTCAAAATTTTCTCTTACATGTACACTGAAAAATATGTCAACACCGTAAGAATAAAGTATTGCTTCCATCTTCACAAGCATAGATTCTAATTCTTTGTAATGGGCTTTGTAAGAACTATACCAAGGTGGATTCCAAGCAACTAGTAGTCATGGAGTTATAGATCTGTCAACATTAGCAAGGTCTTTCTCTATCCATTTGTATTGATCACCAACGAAAGAGAGAGAAATACAAATTCTTATAATGTCTCCTTAAATAGTTGGTCTAGTAAAGAGGAAAATAAAACTTTAAGTTGATAATTTATTTTAAAATATGCAAATTGATATCCAATATAGTACGTTCCACTAGCAAAAGAATAGACAAAGATTAATTTCAGATCCTGAGATCCAAAGTTGATGAAACTCTTGGTTATGCAGCATTTGGCTTTAAATTACCTTTACAAATCCTACAACATTTATATGCATATTAAAGTTAATTTCTTTTTATCTTTTAAGATTCATACGTTAGAATTATGCTAAGAAGATATAACTTATTTCATGAAATTAGGATTATATTAAACTAACATTACAAATACAATCCAATATATCAGAGTGGAAAAGGATAACTAAAAAGGTCACTAAGACTTGACTTATCATAGGAAATGTAGGCTTTGTCCATCCTAACTTGAATCTCTTAAAAGCATTAAAGGAATCATAGAATGAGGATGAAGATCCACTTTCTAATTACAAAATAGTAATTCTAGAACTGTATGCTACAAATGTTTGGTTTCTAGCTTGTTCTTCTATCTCATAGTTCACTTCAACCACCATGATAGGATTTGTAGAAGTTAAAGGGGTTGTAAAGTTAATCCAAAGTATGTGAAGATAAATTGTGGAGCAAAGGATCATGGAATCTAAAATTTTGGTCATGTGATCAGCTTTGCGGTAGGTAGTATATGTGCAGGAGACTGTTAGTTTGTTTAACTATTATTCAGCTCAAATATAGGACATTTGTTAAGGATTTTGTTTATATTTAGACGAGAGTTGAAGCTAGTGCTAGGATTTGAATTCAAAATTGTTTATTAGTTATTCCCCTATCCATCTAAACAAAGATTAGTGTTATATAAAAGTCTTTGTTTTAGTTACTATGTTTGGCTCCCAACCACAAGTGATTAGATTAAATTAATTCAGATACAATTTCAACCATGGATAACATGTTAGATAAATTGCATGAATCAATTTTTCCTTAAACATTCAAAATGTTTCTTTGGCCACATAAAACTAGAATACCTTGACTACATGCGACCAATCAAGAGGTAAAGTTATATTCCATTAGGGTTCAGGCTATGCAATGGTGGTATAAGCTTACCACTATTAGGAAGCTTAGAGATATTTTTATGTTTAATGGATTATTATTGAAAATTTGTTAGAAACTATGGCATGATTGCGAATACTCTTAACCCAAAAATCGAGAAAGGTCAATTTGCTTGAAATGCACAAGCAAATCAAACATTATGGATCTCAAGCTAGTTCTCATTAATAAACCAGTTTTAGTTATGCCAAATGTTTAAGTATAAGCAATGGAAGCTAATGCATCTGACCATAGGATTGGGACAATTTTATTTAAAAAAAAAAATGATCTATTGCATACATTGGATTGGGATAGTTTTATCTTTGAAGGTTACGTCAATTTATGCCAAATAAATGCTTGCTATCTTATAGGCTATACGATGTTGGCGATCGTATTTAATGGAATGAAAGTTTCATATTCAAACAGATCAAAAGAGTCTTTGCTTCCTCTTAGATTAGTCAAAAATGACTTCTACGCGATAATGATTGGTTTCCAAATTGAAGAGATATGAATATGAGATAATATACAAGACTAACAATGAAAACAAATCAACTAATTTCTTATCTAGTCAATCAGGTAGACCAAAATTACAAGCTATTAGCAAGCTCAAATTATATGTGTGCGAGGATCTGAAGATCAAGCATGGTAACAACTCTTATATACGAGAAAAAAGATAGTTATTATAGAAAAATTCAGAAGCAGCCTTTGAAATAAAAAATATTACATTACAAAAATAGAGTATATTGCACCAACTGACTTTCCTCTTAAAGTTAAGCTACTACATGAGTTTCACAATTCCAAAATAGGAGGCCATTTAAGAGTGGTGTGGACCTATAAGAGATTTATCTAAAATTTCTTTTAACCAGCCATAAAGGAGGAAGATAGGCGGTATAACAATTATTGAGAGATTTACCGGCATAATAGAAGCGAAACATGATTGCCTCAGTCACTGCCTATTCCCTCTTATGTATGAAATGATGTCTCATTGGATTTTATAGACATGAAAGGAAACTTTCTAGGTCACACCACAATTCTAGTTGTAGTAGATCATTTTAGCAAATATAGTCATTTTTGTTGCATTTACACAAACACTATAGAGAAAAAAGAAAAAAAAAAAAAAGAAAAAAAGGTTACTAAAGTGGTCTACATTGTTTTTCTTCTCAACACTTAAAGGTTTGGAGCAAAATCTCTTGCTTGAGAAGAGTATTGGTTAAGTACCTCCCATAGTTTTGCCATTGGATGACACGATTCTTTGCATTATATGGTTGTCATTAGTCCACGCTACTAAGGTATTCAATGGGAGTTACTTTTATTGATGAAGAAGAAAAACATTGGCAACACGTGATGAAATTTTACAACAATTGAAGGTCAACTTAATTGTTACCCAGTATTGAATGAAATAGATTATAGAAAAAGAGTAGTAAGATAAATAGTTTTTCAGTAGGTGATTGGCTTTTTCTTGAAGCTATAACCTTACAAGCAAACTTCTCTCTTTAAGTGGCCTTGTTAGAAACTTGCCAATTGTTTTTATAAACCATTTCAAGTAGTGGAAATTATAAGAATAGTGGTTTGCAAACTAATGTTTTTCAAGAATTGTGAATTACACTATGTTTTCCTTATTTCTCAACTTAAAATATGGTTAGGAGAAGAAGTTGCAACCACCACCAACCTACCATTCTTCAATGAGAAAATGGAGTTACAGGTTAAACCCAAGAAAATTATTAAGTATTAATAGATAAAGAAGGGTTCAAGCATAGTTTCTAAAGCAATGGTGCAACGGGATCCTCTATCAACAGAAGATGTTACATGGGACACCACGGACTACCTACAACAGTAATTTTCAACTTTATACCTCCAGGACAAGGTCCCGATCGATGGGGTAGGTAAAGATAGGATCCGTAGAAATCAAAGAAAGTGAAAAGTTAATCCAAGGTACATGGGGTAAATTAAGAATCTGAAGATTTTCATGCAATGCAAAATTTTAGTCATGTTGACCAATTTTGCATCAGATAGCACACAGACAATAGGTTGCTAATTTTGTAGCTATATTTAGCACACCATTTGAAGTGGGTAGCTTAGAACTAGTCAAAAGGAATAATGGAATGTTATAACTCAAACATAGAGCATCTATTAGTTGTTTTGTTTATTTGAACAAGACCTGAAGCTAGTGTTGGGGATAGATTTGAATTCATAATTGTTTATGGGTTATTCTCTTATCCATAAAAAAGGAGGTTAAGAACTTTAACATAAATGAAGCAAAAATCATGACAACATATCTAAATAACACAAGATGTACATTAACCAAATAAAATTGTTAGAATCACAACAACATATCTAAATCCTTTGGCATGGCCGCGCAGAAGAGGATCCGTATCCGTAATATCAAGAATATTCTGTACATCAATCAAGGAAGAATTTAACATATATATCTAAAATAAGATTTTGATTGGATAAGAGATTGAGAAACCCATCACAGTTATTCATTTATTTATTTGAAGAGCTAGTGCATGCCTATTAATAAGAATAGAATTTTTTAAAATTAGCCACTTTTACTAATGATTTTACAACATTAGCCAGCTTAATAATTTAATAACCAAACAAGTCAAATATCAAATAAGTAGACAAAAATACCCATAAAGCATAACAAAACAACTTTTTCCTTCTTCCTTCTCTCTTCTTTCTTCATTCTCTTTCTCTCTTCTTTTTCTCACGTTACAAACAATCAAAATTTAATTTTCTAGCATAATTTGAGTAAATTATTTCTCCTTTCTCTAACAAATATCACTACAAATTGAAAAAAAGACTAAGGTAAGTAACTTATTCCTTATATTTATCAACAAAAATTAAATGAAATGTTGAAACTTTAAGGTGAAAAATTGAAAAAACATAAGCAATTTTTATGTTTATCAATAAATTGAGTGAAATGTTTGAAACAATAAAAAAAATGCACTAGAAAACTAAATATAGCAAATTTGAGTGTGAAACTCAGTTCATGAAGGGTTAACTCAAGTTTTGCATACCTACTGTGCGTGCGTGAAACTTGGTCAGAATATATGTTTAGAGGCCTAATTCTTATATTTATAAAAATTTAAAATTATTTTTTAAATTCAAATTATTTAGGGATAATTTTACGATATTTATAAAATTTTTATATATTGTGTAATTTAATTTATTTGTGAAGTTTAGCATTTTAGTCTACATTTATGTCACTTTAAAACTCTTTGAAGTTTATTGAAATTTATCCATAAAATTAATTATGTGATATTATCTCACAAATATGACTACTACTATTACAATAATTATTTGTTATGGTAGAAACTGAAAAATTCTCCTAAGTGAAGAAGAGAAATACACTGACAAAGTAAAAATACAACCAATGCTTGTGATTGAAAATACCAAATATAAAGAGCTTTTGGGCTTGCTTTATAACAACTTGTATATAAATCTAACAAAATGCAAAATTAAAATAAGAGTGGTGTTTAAAGAGTGTATAAACTCGAACTTTAAACCTCCAATGCTGACAGACATTATAAATGATCGTGAACTTGAAGCCTTCTTAAGCACAAACAATGATTATCTTATTGATATAAGGGCTTATGTTCTAATGTTGATTGGCATGGACCTTATAGTTGATAATAGAAGTGATAAAAGATACTCGTTCACTTCTTTTAATGAAAGCAACCAAGTTAGTGATACACTGCATGTATTGCAATCGACAAGTCAACATGAAATGCTTGCTCAACATCATTCTGTATATATGCCTCACTTAAAACTGATAGGTCAGCATGAAATACTTGTTGGACATTATTCTCTACTTCAACGCAATGGAAATGAAACACATGCCTAACATTATTCTCCGTATCACAATCCCGATCCCATTAGTGATCATCATAATTTTGAACTAAATATTCAAAAGCCAATGTTAGTGTATGAAAGTAATGTTGAAGAATTGATCAATAAGTATATAAATAATGGAGATCATGAGACTCATAATATCTAAGTCAAAGAAGAAGCACTAACATATTGCCTTCATTTCTACTTTCATTCAATACTGTGGTTAATGCAATCTCAAGCTCTTCATCTGATGATGTATGTGTTGGACACATATATAGTACCAAGCAGGAATTATGCCATCATTTGAGCATGATGGCATTAAAAATATATTTTCAGTTTAAGATTTTTAGGTCCATAACAAATCATTTGAAGGCAAAATATATTATTGATGCATGTAAATGGCTAGTTCAAGCAATCAAGATTGATATAGATGCATATTTTTGCATTACTCATATTGACACAATTCACGGTTGTCGAACCAACCTATTGAAAGACGGACATTGTTAGGTGAATAGTCAATTAATTGGTGAAACAATAAATGATAAGTTTACAGACCCTAATAGGATCTACACTCCTAAGAACATTCGTAATGACTGATATATTATTGTAGGTTATACGCAAGTAAGGATTTACTTGGTGATTTCTTACACTACCTCTTAATCGGATTAGTCTAAGGTATTTTCTTGAATTTTTTCTTTTTGTATATCCTACCAAATCTACTATGTACAACATCCCGAATCTTTGTGAATATTTTGTTCACTTGGATTAGATGGCAGTGGATCAAAATTTACATATGTTTAATTAAACCCTTGTAATATAATACGCTACAATGATTAAATATGTTACTATAAAATTCAATAATAACTAAATAAAGAACATGAATGTAACAATAATTAATTACCTTGGGTAATGCATTAGTATCAATTGGATGTCTAAAATTTTTACTATTAGATGTTGATATATGAAAGTGCCATGCCTATATTATCTGTATTAATTGATCTATTTTGGTATTGATTTCACCTCGAAAGTTACTAAATTTTATATAACGTACTACAAGTTTGTCTTTTAGCTCACTTATTTCGCGAACTACATCTATGTTAACATTGGAACCTTGTATTGGATCTTATATTGGATCCTCAAGTATATCATCATCATATTGCTCCTGCGCATTTAATGGTTATACATGTGTATGTTTGCCATGAATATTATATCTTACATGCATACCGAATGATTGTTTTGACGTATAAGGATGGACATATCATCTTTATCATCTATGTGAAGGGAGTGTAGTGTAATGCATTGTGTGAATGAATGATGAATTATATAAGAACAAGATTCTCCCATATTTACCTAACACTAGTGAGGAAAACATCCTTAGCTGCTTCAAGTATGGTTTAATTATTTCTCCATTCTCAAACTCCAACTTAGCTCTTACTCTTACCTATAAATAAAACCTGAATGATTATCTTACATACATATTTTTCTATAAGAAAAGTTATTTCCCACATGCCTTTTTATTTTGAAAACTTGCTGCATAAGGTTCGACATTCTGACATTAGTCTTTAAGGAAGTATAATGTAATATTCGCAAGTACGTGTCATTGACATGTTTTGCATAAGCCGAACCCACATAACTGACAACCTCATACTTCCATAATTGTTCAAGTAATAGTGTTATAAATTTTAAATATATTATTTGAACAACTACAATATCACAAATACAAGTAAAATGAGTGAGGCTTGAATGAATACCTGTAATGCTATAAAAAAAACCATGTAAGTTGTATTTTAAGATGTACATCTTGCCTTTTGCCTCCTCGATGCTAGCTTTTTCCTTATACATGACTACATTTCCTTCCATTACACAACTTAAATAATTGTATAAATATTGATACATTACACATCCCCATGGATATGCATTAAACTGGTCTATATCATCAAGTATGTACAACAACCAAATGTTTGCATAATTTTTATATCCCTTGCCAAACAACAGGCGCTTAAGCATATAGAAAAGTGACAACCTATTTACATTACCATCATTTATTTTAGTGAAGTTAAAGCCATTATATATATATATATCATCCAATTGGCCAAGTTTAATCATCTTATCTTTGAAATAAATATTCTTAAATTGATGACTTTCATTTATTACGTTTGGCTAATGACCAATTTTCAAATCCATCACTAATGTAAACTCCCAATGAGAAAACTAAATGATAGTATCACTTACTAGAAAATATAATGTACTATTATCATTATCTATTATAATAATCTATCGTAAAAATATCCAATGGATGACGTTACTTAAGAATTGGATATGATCAATATCAAGAAAATGGTTGAGATAAGTTTGTGGAAATAATATTATTTACTGTAGAATCAATCTTTTTTCAATAAATTTTATCATCTGTATATAAAATAACGGACTCAAATAGCTTAGAAAGTGGTCATCTTATGAAATTTTTAATATTTTTGTTGCCTTCACCATTTTTTCTTATATAAATTTAACAATTGAAATTAAAAGTGAAGCATGCGCGCGCACACACATGCACTATAAAAATAATAAAATCATATATATTTACTATAAAAATAACAAAAGCATTAAAATCATATATATTTACTAGAAAAATAACAAAAACATTAAAATCATATTTTTGAAATTAAAATACATGATTTTAAATTTTATCTAAATTATAAAATTTACTCTTAAGTTTATCATATAATTATAATCATAATAATTATGATATCTAAAAGTTGAATACTAAAGAATTATCAACCACATCGTAATTATATTATTGGCAAGTCTAAAACATATATATTATAAAAATAACAAAAGTATTAAAATTATATTTATGAAATTAAAATGCATAATTTTGTATTTTTTTCTAAATTACAAAATTTACCCTTAGTTTTATAAAATTATCATATTTGCTTAAAAATTTCAGAACTTTACAAATAGGTTCTTATACCTATATTCTATCTAGGTTTTGCATGAGCGCAAAACCAAGTCTCACGCGGCATAGAACCAAGTTCTGCACAGGCACGGAACCAATTTTCACACGAGCATAAAGCCAAGTTCTGTGCCACTTCTGCATGAGCGCAGAACCCACTTTTGCAGTACCACGGAATCTACTTCTGTGTAAGTGTGGAGCTTACGTCTTTACAAGTGTAGAACCTAATTTTTCACCGGCACAAATCCAATTTTTCTTATTGTTCCAAACATTTCACCAATATTTTTTAACATTTCACTCAATCTTTTGATAAACATAAAACTCCTTTCGCTTTTCTAATTTCTCACCTTAAAGTTTGAACATTTCTTCAAATTTTTTTCGTAAAAACAGGGAATAAATTGCTTACCTTTGTCTTTTCTTTAATTTGTAAAAATAGTTATTGGAGAAAGAAGAAATTGTTTGCTCAAATTTCACCCAAAAGTGGAGGGGTTTAACTTTCAGCCTTTGTGGTCTACAGGCATAACCTAACACCTAAAAGAAAAGCATTCTTTAATTAAGGTAAGGGTTGATGTGGATCAGTCAACAAGGCATAGAAATTTGTATGTCCGTGTCCTCAGTCTGACTTGGACCTTGATCCCTGAGTACGTTAATGTATTAGTTATACCCCAAAAAGAAATGGCAAAAATGACTGACTTTGTTGCAATGGGAACAACTAACCTAAGCATAGGCACTAATGAAATAAAATCTTATGTTGCAACTACTTATGCTTTTACATGCTCAATTGGAACAAAATTGACAAATTTGTATTACAAAACTCAACTTCTTTCTCAATACTAAGAACTTCAGGAGCTTTATGATGGTTTATAATGTGAGAGAAATAAAAGATAGTGTTGGGAGAGAGAAAAAGGAAACAGAATGAGGAATGAAGAAGAAAAGGTTTTGTTGCATTTTAAAGGCATTTTTGTTAACCTTTTTCATATTTAGCTTCTTTAGTTACTAAATTATTAGTGGCTAATAATGTAAAATGATTAATAAAACTGACTAATTTAGCAATTTACCTAATAAGAAAGCAAAATTTACAAGAAACTAAATTGATTAAAAAGAAAATGACATGAAAATATTGAAAGTGATGTCAAGTGCTACTTTCTAGATAGTTAGTAGCAATTTACGAGCCAAACTATTAAAACTCTACTGTTTGCAATTTTGGCTTAATTGAAACTATAGGTTTTATCATATAAATCTTTTAAGATTTGTCATAATTTTAATTTGTGATAAATTCTATACAAAACTTACCTTATATCTACATGACTTTCACCATAAATTGATTAATTAAAAGACAAATTATCATTAATTTATTTATTCTTCACAAGTAAAATCTTAATTTACTCATTCTTATTTATTTATTTTTATTTTATAATTTATTTATATTATTAAAAATATAAAATATGAATTTTAATTAATTTAAAATAGATGTGATTAATCTATTACCATATTATTTTCAAAAAGTAATTTATATCAAAATTTTAAAATTTTACAATACAATTATTGTAGTTAAAATGCTTTAAATAATAAAAATTAAAATATTTCATATTAATTAACACCATTTGAATATTTATAAAAGAAATTTTTTTTTTATGAAAATAGATTATAAATTTTATATTAAATTAATTTGTTAGAGAATAAATATGTAAAATATCTAAGCTATGAATGAGCCTAAAGTTATTGACAAATCAATAGCACTACATTTAGTAAGCAATATCTCCAATTTTATATTTTTTGTTAATCAATTCAATGGTAATTTTTCACCATTTCTAATATAACTTGTTATTGCATCTTATTTGAGATGAAAAATTTAAAATGTGTAGTATTTCTCTAAAAAAATATATGGTTTATATATATGAAAAGTGATAGTTCAAAATATAAATAAGAAGTTGAGACCGTAGATAAAAATGATAAAAAAAAAAAAAAGAGAGAATAAATTAGAATGTCGTATTTTCTTTAGAGGTGGTACATATGATATATGTAAAAAAAAAAAATTTAAATTTAATGCATTTTATTTTGCCTTCTTATTTGATAGGTTTTTTTTTTATAACTAAAATTTGAATTAGTATGAAATATGTTTATTTTTTATCTTAAATTTGAATATAAGTTTTAAGTTATTTCCCTTTTTTAAAAAAAATAGATTATATAAAATCAACACTCATATATTTGTACCCATAAAAGTTTCAAATGTTGAATAAATAATAAACATCTTGAAAAAAAAATAATTTTCACTTATATATATATATATATATTAATTTGTAAGACAACCTTGATCAATTTAAATTAGAATACAACAAAAATTAATAAAATAATATTCATACTTCTTTAAAATATCATGTACCTTAAGGCCATCATCATAGCAAAAGTTAAGATAAATAACTAATTAAAAGCATCATGATATTCAAATAGCTATAAAATATATAAATTAGTAAAAAATTAATAATTATATTTTAATTGACAATCTTGATGAATGAATTTGAAGAAAGAGAGTTAAAAATTTGATATCTTTGAAAAACAAAAAACAAAAAATGATAAATTTTATATAGGTAATGATGTAAATAATTAATCACACACAAATTTTAGTAAATTTTACTATTTATTTCACTAGAATTTATCTATTTAAAAAATTAATATTTAATCTCAATAAACCACTTTTTCCAAAAAGTATCTATTATCATATATATTACATTGAGAACAATGTGATCTTTTAGGAGGGATCTCAACCATCCTCTCTCTCTCTCTCTCTGTCTATATATATATATATATATATATAGAGTAAATAGTAATTTATTTATATATATAGTGAATAGTAATTTATTTCTTCTAAAGTATATGTATATATATAGAGTGAATAGTAATTTATTTCTTCTAAAGATTGCATTCATTTTTCTTGTATAAGTAGAATTCTACATTCAATTAGAAAATTCTACAAGGATACTACTTAACTATTATAATAGAAATTTTTCTAAAATATAAAAAAAAAAAAAAAACTACTCACAAGAATTAGAGTAATAAAAAAAACTATTAAAAGAAATAGATTAGATAATCTCCTAAATATTATTTAGAATTTAAATGCTTATTGAAAAAGAAACCATATATGTAAGCACTATCAACTCAAATACTAATTAATTTTACCCTAAATATAACTAAATACTTTTTAAATATTATAAATATAACTTATTTTTAAAATAATTAATTATACCATAAATATGTGCAAATGCCAATAATTCTAAGCTTGAACCCTACATGATTATTAATTATATTATTTTGTATTATCCATTTAATAATCTTGTAATTTTATTTTAGTATGAATTGAGTTTGCTTTGATTTGATAGATCTTGTCAAAAATTAACTATTATTAAATGTTGGGTGATGTTTTTAGATATTTTAATTATTGATAACAATAATATTAAATAGTAAAAAATATATTCTAAATGGTTAGAAAATTTATTTTATTTAAATATAAATATAAGAAGTATAGAAACCATACATGATGGCTGGGAAAGGAGGTGAAGTTGGTCAACAAGATTAGTGCCTAAAATTCATTTTTATGAAATGCAATTCAAAACTAAAAGTTTATCAATTGATATTTTATATAAAATTATTTTATTTGTTTAAAATATTGAAAAATGTTGGTAGATAATGCAATTACGGATGGCAATTTGTTAGATATTATGAATATCATCATATATTCATAAAAAAAAAAAATCAATATTTGAAGTTTAATAGATATTAAATAGGTTATAGATATTAAAATAAATATTTAAAACTGATTTTGATTATATATAGTTTTAATTATCGAATATCCGATATCTATCTAAATATAAATAACATTCATTAAATATGTAGTAAACTTATATGTACCTAATCTCTCCTCTATACTATAAAATTAAAAAAATATGATCCTAAGTTTTAGTTTAATATTAGAATATTATATTATTATTTAATTTTTTTTTTTTTTTTTGTACATTGATACTTTTAAATTAAGTATTATGTTGTAATTTAATCTATTTTTAACTATCATACATTAGGATAATATTACCCATTTTTTTTTCAACTTTTTCAAAAACTTTTTCAAGTTTTTCATGTATATTTTAAGTACCAATCACTCTATATTTTAAATTTTTTTTGATATATTTTAAGTTTTCTATTACGTATTTCAAGTATTGTTTAACATTTATCTTATGTATTTCAACTCTTTTTTTCTTAATTTCAAATTTTATAAAAACCATTTTAAGTTTAATACACAAATTTTTTTTTTGAAGGTAAAAATACCCATAAGTATCATAGTTAAGTCTTAAATCTAAATTTTTATTACAAATAATGATAAGTGTCATTTGTAATGTGAATGATTTAAAGATTAAAATATTATTTTCATTAAATAAATTTTAATGCAATTTTTATTTGAAATCAACTATAAATAAAATTCATACCATACAAATAACAACTTGGACTAATAAAGGCATCATAATTCAATTTTGGATTGAAACTTTGATTTAAAAATTAATATCTATAATATGTTTAATTAATTATTTTGGACGGATACAAATTTTAAATTTTTTGATTAATACAATTACGAATATCAAATAAATAATTTTCAACGATTATGGATAAGATATGGACATTAAATATTTTAATCAAATACAAATACAAATATTTTAAATTTTTTCTATATCTTATCTATTATCATCTTTAAATATAATAACTCACTTTCTAGATGCCAATGTTGACAATCATAACAATCAGGTCCAACCCAATGGTTAATGATATGACAAAGCTTTTAAGACTTTCTTGACCATGTGAATAAAAACTAAAAATATATTTAAAAATTTTTATATACATAATAACTGGTGAGTAAAAATTTTGATTCCATTTAAAGTGTAAATTAATCTAAAGCGATAATAAACAATAAATTGATCTAATTCAAACTTTTAGTTGGGACCCAAATGTAACAATATAATTTTAAAATTAATTTAAATTTTGATCACAGCATTATTATCTTGTATTTTTTTTTTTTTGTAATTATACTCTATTATTATTTAAAAATTATATTACTCTATAAATTAACACTATATAATACACAAAACAACTCTATCATAAATAAAAATTCATAATAATATTTTCATATTTATTTAATATTCAACTTTAAAATTAAATT
Source organism: Khaya senegalensis (assembly GCA_032402905.1). Classification (NCBI taxonomy): domain Eukaryota; kingdom Viridiplantae; phylum Streptophyta; class Magnoliopsida; order Sapindales; family Meliaceae; genus Khaya; species Khaya senegalensis. Next base: position 4,000,784 of record CP135542.1, on the reverse strand, counting down.
TTTTTGTGATTGTTTATATTTAACATTTTTTTAATAGTTCACAACATACATATCTATTTAAAAAAAAAATTTAATAAAACTTACAAAAAAAAAACATGAAATTTATTTTTCACTTCTCAAATTATTTTTGGCTTAGATTTTTTTCTTCTATCATTTCAAAATACTATGCAAAAACTAAGTAATAAATTTTTAAAAATCAATATAGACAATAGCTTAATTTATATTTATTTTTTTGTAATTATTTCACTCATGATAAAAAGTGTAATTATTAAAAAAATTAAAAGTGAGGTCATTTTAGACATAATGGGTTCAGGTAACAAACATCTTTAAATTTGAGTGTTATTGACCCTTTTGAAATGTTATATTAATTATTGAAATATTAACGGATTTATACTCATTAAAATAATAAAATAAAAATATATGTATACAAACAAAATAAAAATATAAATTTAGTATTCATAATAAGCATTCTTTAATTTACATAACTAAAAAGAAATAAGTTTCATTTTGTAGACTAGGGTTTGTTATTGTGTGTTAAATTTATTGTATGTATAATGAGACTCAATAAAAAGAAAAATAACAATATCATTAAAATATAAAATTTGAATATATATTTAATTGGTTTAATTTTAATAGTTTGGATCAAGTTTAGACCAACAACAACGGGAATGATAATCATCAACTTGAATTTAACTAAATCAAAATCCAACTAATGAATTTTTAAATCAATCCAATTAGTTAGTTTAAAATATTTTTTTTAAAAATGTACCCACCCTAATGAGAACATGTTCTTATCTTCGTTTATGCAAAAAAAACTTTATTTCAATCTAACACATATTTGAAATCTAATAAATACTTGACTGAGAAATTCAAAGAATTACTATTATAATATATGTAGATCATGTGTTTAGATTTGATTATCACATTAAGTATTTTGGAATTTCAATACGAGTATCTTAAGGTACACATAAATCATATGTTTAAATTGATTATCTTTTAAATGTTTTAGAAGTTTAATGCCAATATTTCGTGTTATGAAGTATCCTGTTATATTCTAAGTGGTGGAGCCAGAAATATTACTTATTGGAGACTAATTTATACGGCGATAAAATAATCAAAAATATTTTATAATTGTTGAAAAATTGTGAATAAAATTGATTTTTTTATCAATAATTTATTTTCTTCTTTTGTTCTTTTTTTTTTTTTTGTGCAAATTTGATTATCTAAATAGATTTAAAAAAAAAAAAAAGAAAAGAAAAGAAAGAAAGCAAGGGTAACAAACCAAAGAAAAGGAAAAACAATCACATGTCTTGAGTTAAAAAGTAAAGGGAGAAAAATAAAAATTAGTTTGGTATAGACTAATGTAATGTTCAATCATTGACACAAATGACAAATTTAAATACTCTAAATAGTAAAGTTGATACACTTAACATATATTCTAAAATTTTAAATTTTTGGTTAATTTTTTTTTATTTGACATACTTAAATATATATATATATATTT
>CP135542.1:3940436-3994535 GCA_032402905.1 Khaya senegalensis | reverse complement strand
AATTTGGTTTGGATGTGCCTAACCTGCCAATGCCGGATAGCTGATTTTTAGCTGCAACTCCTGATGATACTTTTAGTTGTAGTTGTTCTAGCAATGTTCTTGGTGTGATCATTTGGGAACACTTGACACAACTTCTTTTGTTAAGCCGTCGAATTCCGAGGAAATGTCCCAGTGTTTATTCACAACTTTCATTTAGCCATGAATTTCCCAGACAATGCCCCTTGAATTTATGTTCAATTCTGTTGGTTCTTTCACTTGAATTTCGGGGTTTTTTCAATCGTAAATGCCCCTGGAATTGATCTTTAGTTCTGTTGGTTCTGTTTCGGCTTTGCATTTTTGGGCGTGCTCAAGAGCATAGCTGTAAGCTGACTTCTGCCATGGTGTTGACAGGAACACATCTCCTTTTTTTTCCCCCAATATTTCCATGAATCCCCCTGATGATTTCTGTCTGATCCTATGGTTCAAACATTATTGCACCTGGAAAAACAACAGAAAGCTTCGGTCACCTGCCTAATTTCCTCCTCCCCTGTTTACCTAAAGTCTCCTTGGGCATACGGGCTTATGTCCAAGGACTACATGAAGCACTGAAGGAAATGTATACTCTTGTGCCACATTATTTTGTATATCTAACTCACCTCTGTTACATGTGTATAAAAGTAAAGTTGCATTTGTTCAACACAAGGAACTTGTGAATGCTCGCAGCGCAGGCAGCAATGGCCTCACATTATCTTGCCCTGCGGTATCTTGACGTAGATACCAACAGAAGCAATTGTGACAGAAGAAACCATCAATGTCCATGCATAAAAAACCTACAACAAATATCATTGATAAAATCCCCGACTGCACTCAAGTTCATTATAAGATCCATGTCATCATTTACAGTAATATGGTCACATTTGAAGCAAATATTAAACTAGTCCAAAGTGCACTTAAAGGTGTCCTTGTCCGCCTCCTGTCTGATGCAGCATAGCATCAATTTCGTCTCCATCCTCCATCTCAAGCTATTCCACATGAAAAGTTGCAAAGAAACACAGAAAACACCAAAAACAGTAAATCAAACTGCAAATACTAGTAATATGTACAATAAGACATGACTGATTGTACAAGTTTAATTCGTAAATAATGGATGAAATTTTGGAGTATTTAATTCATAAATAATGGATGAAATTTTGGAGTATCAGTTTAACATTACTTCGTGTGGTCTAAAACATGGTAGTCGATCTCTTCGATGTAAATTATTAGCTTCCGCACTCCCATACCATATAATGGTATTCAATACCATAGCAATAGTGTCAAGTGAAAACATTACCTCATCTGGAGTCTGCTCTCCTCGGAGTCTGCGCCCATCAAACAAGAAAGCAATGGAGTTTAACTCTACTGACTGTCTATCACAGTACGCATTCATAAGTTTCTTCAACTGGGTGCTTCGTTTAATCCTAAAAAACACCTCGTTACCATCCTACAGCAAAACAAGAAGCACAGGTCAGCAAGAAACAACAAACTAATAAACATTTTAAAGAACCATCCATGCATAAATCCCTTCCTCTCTTTCCACTAAAAAACTCCCAACCAAGGGAGCATTAGAGTTTAAAACACAGCAGTTACCTATTGCTTTTAACAACTAACTGTTATTGCAAAAGATGCAAAATGCAAATAGACCCTCGCGTAATACAGAAGTAACTAATACAATAGATAAGGTTTACAAATACAACATGCACACACCAATACTGTTAACTTGACGTTTGCTAACAAATTACTCAAAATCAGAAATTAACTAATATGAAAAGATTATTCCTATAACAATAGTGCAAGTGCACCCAAATTTCATATACCCATTCTTTAAGAGCTAGTTAAAACAGAAGAAATACTAAGAGTGTCAAAGAATATGCATCATATCATAGGGGTAGGATCCCACGTGTTAAAACATTCGAGTTCAATCTTCTAAATCAATCTCCACGGATATAGCTTTAATTCAGATAAACACGCTTACTCATCAGACATAAGTATCATATCACCACCAGCGAAGATCAGATCACTATCATGCTAATCTATCCCTTTCACAGCTAAAGATCAATTAAACGCGGGCAAGACCGAAATTTTTTTTGTCAGACTTGCTTTTGTTCACAAATTTCACACTGATAAAGTGAATAGACATGTAAAAGGGATTAAATTCCGTAAAATAAAACAAATAAATTATAACCACTCCTCCAATTCATTCAAACTCAAGAACAAAATACCAAAAACAAAAATCTAAACAACAAAATCCTTAAAATTATATAATATAAAAATTAATAATCTCTAGTAACAACATACCTGACCCTTCACTTTAAGGTTAATGTGGGGCGTCTGGTCAACGGGCTTCTTGTCCTCCTCCTGACCACTACCGCCGCCGCCACCTGCCGCCGACATTCTTACAGATAATTAAGTATTTCACACACTCTCTCTCCTCTGCGCTTCTGGTTAGGGCTTTCTTCTCCCCTCTGCCACTACAAATAAGCAGCAAACGACACGATGATGGGCAAGCGTTTTTTGCACGCTATTCATCACATGGAAGCCGCACTCGCGTCATTAATAGAAAAGCAAACTGTAGGGGCGTTTTAGTAATCTCACAAGGAGATTCCCGGTATCTAATCACGTCTTTGCCATTCATTGGCGAGATGTCTGTTGGAGAAAGCGTGTTCCTGGGATAATCTTACGCGCGAGACTCTAGGGGTGGATGAGTTGAAATGAGCGCGTTTAATAAACGGGATTTGATGAGTGTTTTCAAGTCCGATAAAAGTGACGATCATTTAGACATTGGGAATCTTGATGAACGGTTGAAATTGGTTTACTGGAGATGGAATCAGACGGTCGATGATGCATGGATATGTAGAGAGCCATTGTGCGGTCTTTCTTTGCTGTCGAGAACTAGGATGTCATGCCTCGGTGAGGTGATTTTTTTTTTTTTTTCATTTTTAATTTATTTTATATTTTAAAATGATAGTTGGCTATTAATAATTGAATTCTTGAATAATTTATTTTTTTTCTTTTGAATGATACTGACTTTAATTTTCATGTTGGATTTTATTCTATCACTTTATTAACTTACTCCTTTTTTTATGCGCATTGAATAGTTTCTCATTTCAAGTATTATTCTTTTTAATGTTATATGTATTATTTTTCTTGATGTTATCTTGGACATTCACATGCTTATTATTTGATTTTGTTTTTTATCCTAAGTATCTTATACTTATTGTGATTACTTTGTCTGTTTTTGATAGAAAGTGGAGTAGTACATGTAAAAGAGGAGTGATAAATTAAGGGGGAGTGATATAAAGCATAATAGTAGCTTTATGTTATAAATGACATATTTTATGATGATATAATCATTTTGGTTACTTATTCAAGAGGAGTTATTCATATTGTGATATAAAATTATTCTTATTTATATAATAATTTTCATGAATTATTGTGTTCTAACTTAAGAACAAAGTGATAGACCATTACACTTGTGTTTATTTTTGTTTTTGAGTTGTGTGTTTTCATATTAAGAAACTTATGTTTAGATAAAAATACTTAAGGAGGAAATTTTTAGTATTTACAGAGATAATATAAGTAAACATTATTTTAAAAATATATTTTTATTGTATATTTTTATTACAACATATTAGATATTTTTATTGTTAATATGATGTTTTACTGGTCAAATTATATTGCTTATATTATAACTAATATATCTTTATGGATATATTTTCTAAATAATTTTTTCACTAGTTATTTTAGTCATTGTTGAACTTTAAGCATAATTACATTACTTATTGGCAAATTCTACAATTCAATAGAAAGAAGAATTATTGACAAAAAAAGAATTTTAGCTAGAAAAAGTTTCTTCCTAATTATGAAGATGTACTCATTTTAATTTTAAGAAACAAAGATCTTCATTAAATATAACTTAGGTTTTCACTATAAATACAATAATATTTTAACTGTATATCGAACCCTCATTCATATCAAAATAGCAAATCCTGTGTGATTTTTTTTTTTTTTTGTATTTTAAGTTATTTATATTTTTCTTCTATGCTTTATTTTTATTTTGATAAAAACTATGTAATTTTTGATTTGATAAAGTTAGACATTAATTCTTTTAAGTGTTGTGAAAATATTTTTGATATTATTTTAGGGAGAGGAAGATGATATTTTTTAAGAAAAATAATTTATGTTATTTGAAAGTAGTTCAATGATATCAAGCAAGAGGATCTTATTAAATTTAACAAAAAAAAATTTCATGTGTCAAAGTAAGGGAGTATTGGTAAATATGTTATTAAGAAAGATTTGACATAGCAACAATAAAAATAAGAGAGAGTTTTTAGTTTGTTTAATTTTTTTTTTTGTTTGTAATAATTTATTTATTTGTAGATTATTTTTTTTTTTTTGAACATGCCTCTTAAATGTAAGATTAAAAAATTAGAACCATGTTAAAATTTTTACTTTTTTTATTTACTTGTTTTGTGGTGTGATATTTTAATTTTTTTAATTAAATTTAATAAATACTTGCTAACTTTTTTTTTTTCAATATTAAATCATTCAAATTCTTCACGGAAACATTAATTTCAATAATAAATTACAAATATAGCGAATAGGAAGGCATTGTTGGACCAACTAGGTGCCGACTCGTTATCCATCCACCAACAAGAGCGGAAGGTTTTCACAGCCTCACACTGCGCCCTCTACTCTAGGACCCATGAAACCCAAACCAGAAACATAAAATAAAACAAGAAGTACTTTATTCACAGGCAACCTTTTCTTGTTTAACCAAAGTCAATGTTTCATCATAATATTGATTTTTAAAAAATAATATATTTTATTTTAATTATTTATAATAACTTTTAAAATAATTTTGTTAATATATTTTAAAGAAAGTTATAATATAACTTCTATAAATTTGTAATAGTAGTGAGATCCTACAAAATTTATGAATTAAATGAGGAATTCATTAATTGATAAATTAATAATTTTTTTATTTATAGAGTTTATTTAGAATTTAATGAACATACATTTAATTAACTAAAAAATTATAATATTTTATCAATTTAATCAATTGAATATGAATTAATCCATTAAATATTCATTAAATTGACTTAAAAATAAACTTATTTTATTTATTTACTTAATCAAATAATATTCATTCATTGTAATTATTTTATTTTAATTAAATGTATTCAATGAATTAAATTAAAAATAATTTTTATGTAAACAAGCACAATTTTTTTTTTTTTAATATTTCATAATAAATTTCTTGAACATTTATAATAAATTCTCATTTAAAAAGTTTTTAAAAATCAACAATGACATATGATAGTTGTAAAGCATTATTTGACTATATTGAAGCTCATTCCCACATGCATTTAAAATGAATTGGAGTAATTAGATTTAAATTTCAAGAAAAAAACTTGTAATAATAGAGTTATATTTTAATAAATATCACGATCAATTATATTTGTATGTCAATAAATCATTAATTTATAATATGAGTGAGACCACTAAATTATATAAGAGTTTTTAAACAATATTATTTTATTATTGAGAGAAAATTAATTTACAAAAGTTATACTATATTAATTAATTAATTAATTTTTTTAAAAAATAAATATATGTATTTTCTCAACTATTAAACACAAATAGTTAAAACACAAAAAAGGTTGGATTTTTAACTCTTGGTAATCCAGATATTATTACAACATGTATAATCAAGGATCAAGTAAAACAAAATTATGTCAAATCCACACTTGTCTTTCAATTTGTTCTTCAGCTGAGAATAATTTTTTACACTTGAAAATATCCTCTTAATTAGCTCAAAAGATTAAAAAAAATAAAAAATAGAAACTACTAGCAGTTGATCAATGCAATGTTGAATATGATTATACAATGATAGAAATTCAGAAATATAAATGAGAAGGTTAGGTTTTACATCACCAAGCATATCATTATGCATCGTGTTATGTACAAGCAGAGCATTTACTACTCAGTAAAACGAAGGACTTCCAACCACCATAGTGCTTGTACCTGGAGAAATACTCTCTCTTGTGCTGTAAATATTATTTGTTTGAAGGTTGAGATCTGCAATATTCAGGTAAAAATAATAAAATAATAATAAATAAGGACAAATTAAAAGAAAAAATTAAGTAAAATTATTAACTTAAACTGACAAAATTCATCGATGCTCACTGTATGCATGCATGCAAAATGGATCCCATCAAAATGCCAAATATATGGCCTTCCTTCAAAATATAAAGTGACATCAGTTCATTGTATTCATCTTTAACCAATGGTAGGGCACAAAAAGTGCTTATATTCACAAGCAACTTCGAATTGGAAGTGCTTCCTATTTCCTCTACTAGAAAGCAAGACAACGCAGCGCAGCACAGCACATGAATAACGATTAAAGGCAGAGTCGTGTGGAATGCAGATGGCATTTCTCTTTTAAATGTTTCACGTTGGAAGAACAAACGACACTTTGCTACTACTCAATTGCTTCACCACTGCAAAACTTCAGATCACCCTTTTAGTATGTTCACAATCACAGCCAAACGTAAAACTCTCAAATTTGTTACAAAAAGAAAAGCAAAAACAAAAACTCCAACATCAATAACAATTTCTTTGCTGATTTTTGTTGATTAAAGCAATGAATGATACAATCTTAATTTAATCGGTTCCAGACATTTCCAATCTTCACTGACTGAATAACTAATGATTATACCAATATATATATATATATATATATATATGTATATGTATATGTAAAAGTGATCACAATAAATATTACACCACGTCCATGCATCCTACCATGCTTCCACTGAGCAGCATAACGATATGGACATTTGTCCCTGCAAGAGATGCATCATACATTACAATCACTCATAGAAATTTCTATGTACACACACACACACACACACACACACACACACACAAAGTTTAGAACGAGGAAAAGAAGACTAATAATGCCTCCAACTCATAATGTAACTGTAGAAAATCTTATCAATTAATGGTCTATTTTCAGATAAGATGAGTTTTGTGTTGAGGTTCATCTAAATAAGCACCATGGTTTGGACATTCAAATTGTTTAAATTGGCATTTTCGAACGGTAAACTGAACCCCAAGCTATTGTTTTAAGATGGTATCGTTAAACATCAAACGATTGAAGTAAATACTCGGACAAGTCTTCTTGATTTTGACAGTGGGTGGACCCAATTATCAGGATAGGAAAACCAAAAACATAACTTTAAAGATCAATTTAACAATGACTCGGCACAAGTATAAAATATGATGCTAATTAGCTCCCAAGAAAAGTATTGATGCAGATCTGGAGACAAAAAGCTAAGATAAATGACACTTACAAACACACATCACTTCTTTAATAAAAAAGTAAAAGAAACGAATTAGAAGTATCAGGAACCTGATATCACTCACTGAATGTAATATTTTTAGTAGTGAACAAATCTTAAGGACCTAAATCCCATGACTAGAGGGAACAATTATAAATTATTTAATTTGAAAATTGCTACCAATTTCAATTACATCATATGCACTTCTACACGTATCTATATCATCATGAAATCATATATCACTTTTATGCATATATTTTTCTAAATTCATGATCATATATCTAAAATACTATGTTGATTTTAAAGTTTTATTTTTCTATTTAAAATACCCATGCACCTGCATATATGTATCACATGTAATTGAATCATAATATTCGATAACTTATGTTAGTTCTATGTCAAAATGGTTAAATTTGATTAGGTTTTGAGTAAACAGAGACCATGTACTAACCTAAAGTCAAGTGGGCACTCGAGCAGGCATGCGAAGAAGTGTATGGGGCTAACAAAATATGTGTGCTGACTTGCAATCAATCTGCGACTCGAGCAGGTCAACTTGCTACCAGGTTGCGACTTGAGCGGCAATGATAGTTGGACTGTCCAAAAGTTGCCTCCAACCTATGGCCTGAGCAATCGTGCTAGTTAGGTTGCTTACGAAGACAACGCCTGCTTCCCACTGACGTTCATTTTTTAGCCTAAAACTTAATTTTTCAGGATGCTTTTGATTACCAAACTCATAGAACATAATCTTTCATCCCATAAACTACTCAGAATTCTTTGCCAATGAAAATTTTCAATTATGTGTTCATTTTATGACCGCCATATTAATTCTTACACTAAAACCAAATTAAGAAGCCTTCATTGTTTGATTACTATTGGTAACTGAAGTTTTAGTTTTGTAAACATGTTGTCAAGGATTATATTGACAAAAGAAAATTTTGAAGTTCTAAAAACAAGACTACTTGGAGTAGATGACACTTAAGATATTTAGATTAAGTATTAAGAGTTCTTGTACTATATCACTAATTGTATATTTTGTTTTATTAATGAAATATTTTGGTGCCCCTATATTAGTCTAGAGAAAATTTATTAGGTGAAGAGTTTTTTATAAGATTTCTTTTCGTGAACAAATTCTTAATTTTTTGTTTTGCTTTTATTTATTGCTCTTGAATTTGTTTATTATATTTGCTTTAGCATCTATATTTATCTATTTCTCTTTGTTTTAGATGCAATAAATTTTAACATATTTTAATTTATTGTTAGTTTAATTTTTTAATTATGTAAAATATTTTTCACCTCTTTTTAAATGTTCTAAGGTCTAAATTTAAATTCATTAATTTATTTTATTAAGAATATATAATAGTTCAAAAGTATCTACTAAAGTCCCCATATTCAATTTTGGAAATGATCAGCATTAAGTGGAGCATTTTTCTCGATGACTCGAAATGTGTTATACGTACTAGAACATATATGCTATTATTTCATAAATATATTACCCACATAATTTATAAATGTGATTTTGGTTATTTAATATGATTTCTTATAATCTTCTTGTAGGAAAATCAAGAATATACATGTAACAAAAAATTTTTTTATTCTCATCTAAGAATCTTTATATTATGCATGCTTTATAATTGATAATAATTAATAATAACAAGAATATTAGTATGGTATATCTTACAAAAATAAGATTTTGAATCCTTAATGGCTCTTTTTGGATTTTTTGTTGGTTCTTAACTTTCAATACAATTTTGTCTTGAATATGTTCAAATTAGAAATTTTTTAAAAAATTCAAAATTTTAGACCTTTGAGTATTCTTTTTGGTGGCTTTGAACTTACATCAATCTAATTTAGAATTAAAAGTTATAGCTAAAATTTAAAGATTGCACAAATTTCTTTTCTTGAATTAACAACTCAAGTGTGTGATATTTAATAATATTTATACAAAGTAGAGTGCTAAAATGATTTGGATTTCACTATATCCAAGGTTATATATGTATCTTTGTTTTAGTGTTATTCTAAGGAAAAAGACAAATTAGGGGTTGGGAGCTTTTGGCCACAAAGGATAGCTTTCAGTAAAAGCTCCCAACCCCTAATTTGAAAGATTTGATGAAAATGTATGAATAGAAAAATTAATTCATACATTTTAACCAAAAGGTAAGATGTGTTTATAACTTTTAGTTATGTACTCCTAATTGTATTAAAAGTATTTAGTTAGGGATAGAGTTTAATTATATTGAATAAAATTGCAATCTCTTCTAAAATTAATTAACTAATGATCCTTTTAATAAATCAAATTAATTAGTTATACTTTATCATCATAAATCTAGAAATATAATTGAATACAAATAATTTGTTTAATTATATTTTCGCTCTTTAAACTTTTATAAATTAAAAATAGTATCCTATACTTTTAGAAATTGAAAAATAACATTTAAATTTATATATTAGTCTAGAATTTCCCAAATTTTAATTCTATTCAAAATTCCTGACATTACAAATTTATCTCAAAAGTTTAAAAATTTGATAATTAAGTCCTAAGATTTATTCTACGTAATATATCTTTAATTTCTTACTAAGTAATCTATTAGGTTCTTTCTTATGTTGGAAATAGAGATGCCTATAGACTTTTTAAGTCTACATAAATTAATCTAATTAATTTATCCTCAATTAACTCTTTAATTAAAAAACTAATTTGCATAGATTAAGAGTGGCATCTAGTAAGGTATTATGACTCCTAATTAAAAATGAATAATAACTTCAATGAAATCTATTCCTTATATGATTACAATATAATTCAATCCTTTCATCTAATACATATCTCATAAAAACTAGAATGTGTCAAATGTCTACTCTATTAATTTATAGTCAACGAAACTTTTTAACTTAAACTAATATTATAATTTTAGAATCTCTAAAACTTTGTTCAAAACTTATCATGGTTATACACTTATATCATTACTTATGTCGGTGGTTTAATATCACCTTATCCGTGTTTAATGTTACTGTATAATTTAATCCCTTTATCTTATATATCTTAATTGAATATAAAATATAAAATGTGTCATCCTTATATAGTTCAATTATATTTTTTTGATATCTTGAATAGATTTATTCCATCAAATGAAGTCAATATAACATATTAATTTATTTGAATATGACCATACATTTTTCAAAGTTTTACTCAATCAAAAGGTCCAAAACATCACTCCCATTATATAGGAGGGACAAATTTTATCTTAATTACACATATCTCTCTACACGAATTATAATATATTTGATTATTTTCTTTATAATCATCTTATTATAAATGACATTTAAAAATATCAAAATATAACATTCTCTATATTGGGAACCATAGTGATCTCAAGTTCAAGAATTGTATACACCATAGTCATTATGAGAATTGCTTATGACACTCATATAATGATTCATGTAGCGTTCTCACAATGGATCAGTTCAGTACATTAGTTCACTAACTTGTACTTATGTATTAACTTGATATCTCATATCATAACACATATATATTATTATTAGTTATTATATATATTAGTTTTCATACATTATTGTTGTCCTATTTACAATAATGTTTGACTAGAAACATTTAAAAATAGTATCCAACTAATTTGACTTGTTATTCTAAGGACATTATTACATTTATTAAATACACAGATATGTAATTATAAAATAATTAAATTCAATATAAAAATTAAAATGTTATAATACAAATGTGCCAAACATCCAAAAGACTAGTTGATTTATAACATATACAAACAAGATGTTCATGAAATTTTAACAGTAGCAACCATGTTGAATCTAAGGTATAAATTAAAGTTGATTGAGTACTATTTTCTTATAATATATGACAATGACTTATCATTTCAAATTGATAGAGTTAATAATCTTTGTTATGATTTGGTAACAAATTATGAATCAAATTTTGAATCACAAAAAGATTTCATTGCAAACAACTCTTTATTTGCTCTCTCTCATTCTTTGATAGCTTTAACTGAGAAATAAGCTACATGTAGATTGGGATTTAGAGATTTTATGGAAGTCGATATGATTGAATATAAAAAGACCGAATTTGAGATATATTTGAAAGATGAAATTTTGCTTGACATTCAATCTTCTGATATTTTAAATTATTAGAAAGTAAATGAATGTAAATATCCTTTGTTATCTAAAATTGCTAGAGACATATTAATAATACTGATCTCCAAAGTCGATTTTGAGTCAACTTTTAGTGCGAGTGATAGAGTTGTGAGCCAACATCGTAATAGACTACATCCACAAATAGTAAAAGTTTGATATGCACTCAAAATTAGTTACGTGAAGATATGAAATATATATTTTTTTATCAATTTATAATTTTTTTCATTAATTTTTTTAAATATAGATGGGAAGTCAATTTTAACAAGCACTAAAAATGCCATTGTCACATTTTTGAAAAGAGATGTTGAATAATATCTAGAGGTAAAATTTTAGTATATTATTTAATGCTAAACGGTCAGTTGTTCTAATTTTATATTATTAGTGATTGATATAAACTACATATACTATTGTTGTGTATTTGTTTTTGATATTTTTATAAATTGATGATGAAAGTTGAAAGAGACATGTAATTTAAAATTTTTTACATGGGTTAAATAGTGATTTTGGAATGGTTTTCATGTCTGTTGTCAATCCGCTTTTGAATGTAATTTTTTGTATTCTAGTTAGAAGATTTGTGTTATTAGCTTACATATGTTGTTTATAATGTGACATGTAAGCCTATACTTTGGAACAAAATAAAATTGTTACCAAAATGAAATGTATTTTGTCATTTGTTAGATTATCAATTTATTTATATTACCATATGTTGTCAAGTAGCTTCCCTCCTGTTTTTCTTTTTTCTTTCTGGCAAAAAATAATTGCTTTATTAGATAATTTAGGTTTTTGCCATGTTGAATTGGCGGATATAAACATTATTTTTGTTACACTTGCTTGCTTAACTCCGTCTACCACTACATATAATTTGTTATATGTTGCTGGGATTTGCAATGCAATCCTCGAAACAAAATGAAACAATGTTGGTCATTGGTCAATGTAGCTTACATAGAATAAACATCCTATTCAGATGGTTTTTTGTTGCCATGAAATCAATTGTGGCTTCAATTAACGCTAACAAGTGGTTTTTTGTTGCCATGAAAGTTTAAGATTTTCATTGTTAAAATTTAACTCACAAGAAGGCCACCAACAAAATTCAAGAAAGTAGTGCAAAAGAAGGAGATAAATTAAGTATAGTTAAAAGAAGTATTATCAAATAAAATTATATTTTTAATTTAAATATTACTTGTTATTATTAATTTAGATATAAATTAAATATGTTATTTATTTATTTTTTATTAAAAAGATATAAAAAAATAAATTATATTATTATTATCGTATTAAACATATAAAAAATAAATAAATATTTTTCTAAAATAAAAAAATTGAAACCGGGACGGAGACGGAATCCCCGTCCTAAAACAGGGATAGCCGGGAACGGGGCAGGGACGGGATCCACACGCCAAAGCGGGGACGGGGATGAGGATCGCCGCCCCGTCCCCTTGCCAACACTATCCACGATCCATCTAGGTCAGGTCTAATGGATTATGTTTGGTTTAGGAACAATCAGGGGTGTCTGGCTAGTCTCGCCGGCATGGCACTAGTATTGTGCGTGCCCGAGTCGGCTCGACACACAAGTTTGCATGGATCGTGATTTGATGGGCCATTTTTTTATGGGTTTATCAACTCGGGCCTTTGGTTGAGAAATTACAGATTTTTTTTTTTTTTAATTTAATTTAAAATATTGTATAAAGTGAGGTACCGAGATACCAAGAAAGGAAGTTTTGCTTGTTGACGTCTAGGATTGGTGTCAACATTGCTATACCCTTGTAAATGATTAGACAAACTCTACATTGGTAAAAATAATAATAAAAAAAAAATCAGAAATTTTTGTAAAATTATAATTATCTAAATTAAATTTAGATATTTACATTTAAATTAACCTTTTTTTTAAAAAAAAAAATTCTTACTTAATTTTATGAGAATATAATTGCCTGATTTTTTAGTGCTGAGTTAAAAAAAAAAAAAAAAGAAGATATTTTCAAAATAGCTGAGTGACTGAATAACAAACATGCACTTAGAACAACAAAATCGTACTTCTTATATACAGCCAAAAAGGGATAGTAAATCCAATATAAAGGAAATCAAACCGAAGATTATTTTCAAGTATACACAGAATGACCATCAAGATCTGTAAGTAATATTTGTATACAACCTCCATTCAGGCAACTAAAATCAATTCATTTCATTTCTTTTCTGAGAAGAGAAGAAAATCCTTTCGAAGACTAAGAATTCAATACCTTCAGTGCAGATATGGTGGCCAAATCAGAAAGGTTTCACTGTCACTATCCATTCTTCTCTTAGCTAATTAATTACTTGTAGGATATTTCATACTAGTTTCAATTCTATCTTCGTTAATACAGTACCACAATTAATGTTATCCACTGTTATGATCATGATCATGCGTTAATTACTGTTTAATTTAAATTTCGTCATTGTCTCATGTTTCATTGAGTCAAAATACAAACTAGAATTAGTAATTATCAATGATGATTGATTGCATATTCAATTTTTAATTTTTTTTTCAACTATTAACATAAAACTTTTGTATGGTCACAATGTTAAGACAAAAAATTATTTTATTACTATAAAAAAATTATAATTATAAAAATTATTATTTTGACTAAATTATCTCTAGTGCAAGCGATATAAAGATTATTAAATCGGTTTCTATTTAATGTGAGTGTTATTCAATCCAACAAATATTAGAATTTATGAGACAAAGGAGTTTTTTAGTTAAATAAATAAAAGGAAGGCAAATTCTACATGAAAAAAATTCATGTAAAACTAAAAGAAGGAAAGAAAACAAAAATCAGCATAAAGGGTGACTTATTTTGATTTTTATAATATACAAAAATAAAATAGAAAAATTATTTTTTAACTTTAATTTTTAAAGTTTATTATGGTAGTGCTTTGATCGCATACTTTTTAAATACATAGAAGATTATGTTTTGAAATTAGTAAAAATAAGTACCTTTAAGAAAAATTTAGATGCAATTATTTGCATGGACAATTATGTAAAGTTACAAACAATTGCTAATTCTTTAGTTATAAATGAAGTGAATGAGTCAAGTAGTTGTTACATAATTGTGTGATTATATTCGACAATTTTATAATATTAATCGAATAGATATTAATATTTTTCTCAATCATCCAGATGAATTATAAGTTATTTTACTTTAACTTAAGAAAAAATTATTTTAAATAAGAAAAACAAAGGGATAATTCTAAAGATGATAATACAAAAATATAAATAATTTTTTTAAAAAATATTTTATTTTAATATAATACAGCTTAAATTTTTTGTAATATACAAATAATTATTTTTATATATAAGTTTTTTAAGATCAGATAATTATATAAAATATTTATAATTTATTATAATATAAAATTTATTCTTATTTATGTATGATTTAAATTAAGATTGAAATTTTTTATAACTATATAAAGGTTATTATTATTACAAAGAGTATCACTAAAAAAGAGTTTTTACTGTATATAATCTACATGCGGTTGTTGCTGAGTTTATCAAACACGTGGTTGCTACTGCATTGGTCATATGTGCAGGAGTTGCTCAAGACATCCTTTTGATCACAATTACAATGTTACGGGGGGTGGGGAAACCATCTTGTAAATATTCTAAATCAAGGAACTGAAATTCAATACGCTTTCCTTTCCATTATGCATGCATATGCACCGTAGAAAAATAAAGGTTTTAAAAACTTTATTTTAAATTTAAATTTTTTAATAATATTTGTATTCAATCCTATATTACTAGCGAATGAATTTGTCTGCTATTATATATAGTATTAAAGTTGACCCGTAACTAGATGTGTGAATATTTTAATTTGTGATATATTTTCTGATATGTGAATGTTTTGTCTAGTTCTTTTTTAAAAATGCGAAGTCTAAAAAGAAAGAGAATATCACATTCTGTATCGCTAACGGCTGAGTTTAAACTACATAATATATAACTTGGTTCTCCTAACTAAATAAATATATTTTGGGTTACAAAATTTAAGAACAAACTCGTAACGGATTTTGTATTCAAAGCGAACAATATCTATTCAATAATTGTTGAACTTGAGTTGTTACATATGGTATCTATGATATATCTTCCAAACTCTTACAAGGACATGAGGTCTAGGGGGGAGGAGGAGAAAGTCACATTTTAGTAAACGTATGATATATGGATGTTCTGATATGTGATATATTTTCTAATGACTAATATATTTATAGTTTGATTATCTTAACTAAATAGACTCATTTTGAAGCGTAAAGTTAAAAAATAAACTCGTGATGAGGTGTGTACTTAAAGCGGACAATATCTATTCAGTAGTTATTAAATTTGAGCCGTTATAATTTGAAAATTACAAAATTTTTAACTTTTCTAATCAAATTTTAAGAGTTATCAAATTTTTAATTCCCCTAATAAATTCTATGAAAATTATGATTTTAAAATTTAAAATTTTAATTTTGGAGAATAAAGTCAATATAAATTACAAATTTTTTAAATTTAAATTAGTTTTAATATTTTATTTTAATACATAAAACTAAAAACTACTAAGACATTCTCTCTTTATGCAAATGGTTTTTTAGTATTTATTATTCTCTTTAAATTGCAAAGTCTATTCTTTTGCATCTGCACTACAAAGACTTGATATTTTTTCCTTAGTAATTGTGATCATATAAAAAGAGTGACTGCTAGTTGGGTTTTATTTTGGAGTTGAAAAGATTCGTCAGCTCAAACACAAAGGAACGACTTTTCTACTTTATAATAACGCAATGCTTGACTTCCTTACTAAGGTCAATTTTTGTAGTTGTTTTATTATTTAATTTATAATTATATTATTATTTGTCAATTTCATAGTGTAGAACACCATGATATTAATATTTCTAACAATATAATATACACACATATTACCTTTGTAGGAGCTTGGTTCGACTACAACGCGTGCTCACAGCTTTCTACGTATGCATGCCTTGACTTGCCCACTGTTTGGAAATTAAAAGAAATCATGCATCTGTTTGCTAAATTTAATTAATTTTTTTCTTACATCCAAGGGAGATAACGACAGAGTTCAAGACAAGGTGACTTCAGAGCTTTTCGGTGGTAATCGAGCAGTGGCTAGTTACTCATTGCAAACAAGTGCAATTGCAAATGATTTAGGTGATCGAGAACAAACATTTAGTCGTTGGTTTGATCCCACCTCAGACTTTCACACACGTCATTTTGTGGAAACGGCGTCAAATTGTGTACGTAGCAGCAATTTTACTAACCATATGCGTACGTAGAGAACACTGATAATTTTTCATTTCTTTTTCTGTGTGATATGAGCTGTCAGGCTTATTGTGGACAATGTACCCATAAGAGTGTGCAAGAACAAAGTAAAAATTGGAGTAAATTTTCCATCAGAGAAAATGGCGATTCAGTCAAAGCATATGGAATGCAGAAGCCTGGGCAGGAAACGGTCGGAAAATATACTGGACTCAAGGATCATTCTTAGCCAATTTCCAAGGTTTTAATATTGATGGCTGCCAACTAATGCAGGATTCTTCTGATGGGAGTACTAATAAAGATCAATGCTATTCTGATAAGTTATATTGGAATGGAAACAAGCATTGGAAACTGGACGCCAATCAACAAAAGGCATTATAAGATGCCAGAAAAAAATATATGTATTATGAATACTGAAATAATTTGGTAAAAAATCACCCCGAGTGCTATATTAACAAATAATTAATTAACTTGTTTTATTTGAAATGAAAACAAATTTAAAACAGAGACTAATAGTTTACGTCAAATTTAATAAATAATGATGCAGCAATGCTTTTGCCAACTCTTAATTACTAATAAGTTAAATGTTAATTCTTGTTTGGTTGATGAGAAATCTCAACCTTATTTCCTTGGCCTAAATTAATCATTTGAAAATCGGTGTTATCCTCTCTCTCCCATATAAAATTTATATTTGAATTGGAGATATGCCCTTTATATCCATGGTGGAAGATGCGTAAAGGGGGAAAATAATAGGATAAACATCTTTCTCTTTCTCCTCGATTTCCATTATCCATATATACATCCGTGAAGCGGTTGGAATCGCATATTTTTGTAACAATAAAGATTTGCATGCCTATATGCTTGCAAAATTGATGAAATCATGCATATAGGAATTCAACTTTCATTAACTGATAACAATGTTCATTGGATTTGTGATGGTGGCTAACTAATCCTTAAAGATTCAAGGGCAACAACCAAGCTAACTCTGACTTGTGTGAGTTCAATTGTATACAATGATTTATTGATTGATGAAATAAAGAGATTATTCAGATGTGAAACCCATTAATTAGTAGTTTGTGAACTAAAAAAGGTCAGGGAAGGGAAACACGTGCAATAGTGCAGGAGCAGGATCTAAATATTAGATCTCTTCGGAGATTAAAATATTAGTAATAAAAGCCATAACAAATCTAGTAAAAATTATTATAATAACATTATACAAAAACGAAAATGTTATGACGACGAAGCATTAGCAATGTGGAGGAGCCAACTCGTTTACTTTGTACATCAAAGACGCGAGTGACAATTAATGTGTGTGATGTCAAACCCATCATTCCTGCCAGCCAGCCAAAGTTGGCCATTGAATAATCCTTTGAGTTGAAGACGATTACCCTTATAGAATTAATTTACTTTAAAACACGATTATGATGTTTCTAATGATGTCCAAAATAGACAATTTATTGGGGTTTCTTTTGCTTAAAATTTAGTTACCATTTGCTAATTAATTAAGATACAAATGATATGGCTTTTGTTATGGGCATAACTTGCATGGGAGGAAGCTATAGAGTCAAACAGCGTGCGGGAATTATTTAAGGCTATGGCTCCCACCCTTTCCGCATGCCTTTGTTCTTTTTTATCTTTTTCTTTATGGGTTCATGGAAATATTAGTATAGCGAGGTCCAAGCTTTTTGTGCCGTATAAATTCACCAATTTACGCATGTAGCTGACACAAAGAATGCATGCAGACCTTACTGCCGGCTGGTTACTAGCAATAATTTAGTATTCGAAGACCTGAGAGATCACCGATAAATAATTCATATGGAATTCTCCATACTTACAGGTTTGTTTGCATTTCTTCTGTTTGTTGGAGTGTTTCCAGCAGAGAGAAACAATACTGACAATAGCTTCGACCAGAATTATTATATTACTTGGGGAAACGATCATGTTTCTTCTCTAAATCAAGGGAGAGAACTTCAGCTCTCCATGGATACCTCTTCCGGTTATTATTCTCTTCTTTTTCACCATTCTCCCTCTTCGCTCTAGTAATTATATAATTGTGTGTATTCTTGATTCTTTTGACGGTCTCGATCGGGAGAGCATTACTCTAGCGATTAATTAATTAGTAATTATAATCTACTATATAATAATCTTTTGCTTAACAGTGAACTTAGCCTTAGCCCTAAGATATTCTGATCCGAAAACCTGCAAAACACACGCAAACATGCACATGCATACACATATGGTGAGATGATCAACTTCCACGTCACTCTAGCTAGCAAACTACCTATTTTAATTTTAACACTAATGTTGTCATATAATTAATTAATTTTCATTGTAGGGTCTGGATTTGGATCGAAGTTACATTATGGTTCAGGCTTCTTTCATGTAAGGATGAAGCTACCCGGAAAGGATTCAGCTGGAGTTGTCACTGCTTTCTACGTGTGTACAAGGCCCTTGCTTTTTCAACAGTCTATCCTCTCAATCAATCATCTTTCAATACTGCATATTTTTAAAGCAATTTTTTAATCAGCCTTTCGATGCATGCATGGATTCATGTATCATAAAATCATTAATTGGAGGATTGCTTGAATGGGCAGCTAACTTCACAAGGCGATAAACATGATGAGGTGGACTTTGAATTTCTTGGCAACAGAGAAGGAAAGCCTATCACCTTACAAACAAATGTGTTTGCAACTGGTGTAGGGAATAGAGAACAAAGGATTCACCTCTGGTTTGACCCTACTTCTGATTTTCATACTTACAAAATTCTTTGGAATCCACATCAGCTTGTGTGAGTCTATAAATTCTTTGGATAAATAAATTCAAATTCTCTTCTTATTTTCTTTTTTCTAACCTTCTAAGGAGATCATTGCACATAACATTTAAAACATTTTAGTGTTGGAATTTATGAAATTATGTTTTTTCTTATAAAATGTATTTATTTAATACCCAAAAATAATTCATGGATTTCAAATATATTTGTCTCTATCAGATTTTACGTGGATGATATTCCCATTAGAGTGTTCAAGAACTACGAAAGCACTGGAGTTGGCTACCCATCAAAGGCAATGCAAATAGAAGCAAGTTTGTGGAATGGGGAGGGTTGGGCAACAGATGGTGGCCAAACTAAGATTAACTGGAGTTATGCACCATTCAAGGCTCATTTCCAAGGATTTGACATTAGTGGCTGCCCAGCTGATGATCAAAATTCCAAAAATAATAGTCAACAATGTTATTCTTCTCAGTATTGGTGGAATTCAGAGAAATTTTGGAAATTGGATTCTACCCAGCAGAGAAAATATGACACCGTCAGAAAGAATTACATGTATTATGACTATTGCTCCGATGGATCCAGATACACTAAGCCTCTCAAAGAGTGCCTTTACCAAAGTTATATTGGACATTAAAGTTGTTGACCAACCATGCATAAATGTATTGTAACAATTAATAAAATAGCACCATATAAAATTCAAATAATTGGGCCACAGACGGAGGCCGGAACAGGATTAACTGGAGCAAGCACCATTCCAGGCATCTTTCCAAGGATATGATATTGCTGGCTTTCCGGCTGATGATCAAAACTCAGACATTAATCAAGTACATTTACTGTTTTATACTTCGCAATATCGGTGGAATTCTGGGCGGTTATGGAAACTGGATTCTACCCAAAGAAGTCAACTATTGTTGTGATGGACCTAGATACCCTATACCTCTCAAGGAGTGCTTTTATAATCATTGAACTTACCTACATAAAAACGAATGATGGTCACTAGGGCTTATTTTGTGAGAGCAAAAATTGTACTCACACCATTTCGGCAATCACTCTATAGATACCACATCATTTAAAATGAAAAATTAGAATAAAATTTGTGTATGCTTTAGCATTTCTCTGTTTTTGGTAGTAAGAAAAATATTCAGAGAGATAATATATAGAGTGAAGATAACAGATAGGGTGCTGCTCACAATTGCGCATTCAAGATTTTCACTTGTGGCCTAAGCCTTGCTATTAAATATATTTATATATGTAGTGGGAGTGGATATATAATTTAATTTCTAGATTATTTGAAAAAGAAAAAAAATAATATTTACTTATATTTACGTCATTTTTCTTAAAATTTGATAATATCAATCAATGATTATCTACGTGATAAATAATCATTGATTTTTTTATAATTTATTAATATAAATAATATTTTATATATATACAACGTTAGTTTAAATAATCTGTATATTAATAATTGTATTGTCAAATTAATTAAAATTTAATACATTATTAAAATTACTATCTAAACTTTTTGTTTGTGAAATTTAAATACACACATTTTATCAAATACTACTACTGAGATTTATAGTAATTTTACTTTTAACTCACATTTTCTAAGTAACGGGGAAGAGGATTAATATATGCCGTTGAAAGACTCTATTGAGACAAAAATGGGCTGTTAAAAACATAGAAGAGTTAGGATAAGCAATTGGTTAAATTTAGCATAGACTGTACATGGACAGTAGTTGGAGTTGACGACTCTTTTAGGGTTCTCTCATCTAGGATCCTTGAGAAAGTGGATTAAGTTGGCCCCGTAAACAGTTTGATGCACTATCTCCCTTCAAGCTTTTGAGCGAAATATGACAAAATAAAGAACAATCCATCGTCTTCACCTCGTAGGAACTATGAAATCACCTCAAGGATGCCTTTGATAGCCACGGGTCGTAGATCGACCATAAAATCTTGCTCAAATGAGTAGAATGCATTAGCTTTCCACTTTCGGGTTAGGTAATAAGAGTCAGAGAAGGGCAATTACTCATTCTTAACCTGCAGTTAGAGAATGAGCAATCACTCATTCCTAAAACCAGCATTCTTAAACCAAAAAATGAGGACAGAAAAAGAAGGAAAAGCTTTCCGTTCCTGGTTCTCCTGTAGTTAGATCCTTTGGAACCATAAGAATCCTTAGTTAGAATGGGATTCCAACTCAAAACCTTTTGAGATTTTAAGAAGACTTGCATTTTGGAGAGCATAGTATAATGAAAGTTGTAAGTTGTGTTCGAAGGGGAGTTATTGTTGCCTCTATAGTAGAATCAATAGGGGCTTGAGAGGTACTGGTTTGCCTTGTGGTGGATGTTAGCGATTCGGGTCCACTTATCTATAATTCATGAATTTAGCCCATACAAAGCTATATGAATATAATAGCACCCAATTTTTTTCGATTCGACTATTTGATCTATAGTTTATCATTCATGGACATTGATAAGATCCTTTCATTTAGCAGGTGCCTTGGGATGGCATAGCCTCAAAGTCAAGTTAAGGCTGAGGTTCAAAGAAGGAACGGCTTATAGTAGATACCTAGGCACCCAAAGACGAGGAAGGGTGTCGTAAGCAACGAAATGCTTTGGGGAGTTAAACATAAGCATAAATCCAAAGATTCCCAAATAGGTCAACCTTTTGAACTACTACTAAATCCATAGGCAGGCAAGAGACAACCTAGCAAGTCAAAACATCTTAGTAGCTAGAGGAGAAGAAAGCAAAGGCGATTCTTATAATAGTGACGAGAAAAATAGAAGCAAGCTAAACCATAAAAATGAGATTGTAGAAGAGCAATATAAGCGTCGTGCTACTAGGTGAAGTAATGGAGTACTACACCCTAGATGGCGAGAATCTAGTACCCGAAGGTATCATTAGCTTACGCTCTAACAGAGTAGTATGAGGCATATGGAATTTCGTGTGAATCAGCAAGGACCACCTTGCAAGGCTAAATACTCTTAGGTGACTGATAGCAAAGTGGAGCATGAAACCATAAGCTCCCAAATAGTGAGAGGAGCCCATGGCTTTGACCGTGTGCTTGTTGAAGAATGAGTTGGCGACTCATAAGTAGTGGTTTGGTTAAAGGTATCCATCAGAGTCGTAAAGAAGGCGAGTCTTTATAGGGCAATTGTCACTACTTATAGACCCAAAACTTGGTGATTTATCTATGATCAAGATAAAGCTTGGGTGAAACTAAGTGGAGGTTCGAACCAATTAATGTTGAAAAATTAATGGATCAGTTGAGGTTAGTGGTGAAATGCCTTTCGAACTTAAAACTAGCTAGTTCTCTGCGAAAGGTATTTTGGCGTAGTAGTTAACTGGGCATCTAGGAGTAAAGCACTATTTCGATGCACGTTGCGAGAGTAGTACCAAATTGAGGCAAACTTTGAACACTAGATATGACCTCAAACTAATAAGGTCAAGGTCGGCCAATGAGACGATGGGGGACAAGCTTCATCGTTGAGAGGAAAACAGCTCGGATCACCAGCTCGGATCACCAACTAAGGCCTATAAATTATCGCTCAATGATAAAGGAGGTTAAGGTGCAAAGACAGCCAAGAGGTTTGCCAAGAAGCAACCACCCTTGAAAGAGTGCATGATAGCTCATTAATCAAGCGTTCTTACGCTGAAGATGAACGAGACTAAGCAATACATGCCCGCGTGCAAGCACACACGTATATTAATTTTTTAATAAATTAATTTAAAATTACTTATTATTTTATATAAAATTTATAATTTATATAAAAAAATAATTTTATTATATAAATATTTAAGTGATGTTAATTAATAATAATATTAAAATATTTTAATATTTTTATTTAAAAATTTTTTTATCACAATAATTGTATTATAAAATTTTAAAAATTTAACATTAGTTATTTTTTAACAAATATGATAATATATTATTAATATTTATTTTAAGTTAATTAATATTTTTTATTATTAATTAAATTTTTTTATTATTAAAATTATATATTATTAAAAATTTAAAATATAAATTAATACTTAGTATAAATAAATTAAAAATAAAAATAATTACATAAAGATAAATAAATTGAGTTTTTCTATGAAAAATAAATAGATTAAGAATATATACTTTTTAATTTATCGACTTATGATGAGATCAGAGGTAAGTGTAATTCATCATAAATGCACTACAAAATAAAATTACTATAAAATCTTTTAAAAAAATATATACGATAAAATATATATACATGTACACACATACACTAGAGAGTTTTAGGTAAGGCAGTTTTAAGTGAGATGATTTTATTATATTAGTATAATTGATATGATAGGATCATCTAATCAATAAAAGAAAAGAGATTTATTTATTAATAGTAGATAAAAAAAATTACGAATAAATATTATAATTTTTTTCATTACATTAATTAAAAATAAAATTTATTTTTTATTTTTTTATTCATCACTAATAAATAATTTTTTTTATTAATTGAATAATCTTACTAGATTATTTATATTGACGTGATATAACTGTCTCACTGTATTACTTATACTGGTACGAAAAGAATGTTTTATTTAATACTCTTTCTACACGCGCACATATAAATGAAGCTGAGCTGCAATGGGCTGACTCGGAATGTTGGGCCACTAATCGAAGCCCAGAAACAGCAGTTACCATTTTTTTTTTTTAAACCAATTACCAACGAAAAATTTTCAGAGAGCACGAGGTGTTCTACCATCTCATGACATGAAATTACAGTTGGAGAGACAAAATCTACACTTAGTTTCCTGCAATAATAAATGGCGCTATTTCTAAGATCGAATCCTTTCGCTGTTGCTATTCTCCTACTTCTACTTCTCTGTCAACTCTTGTACGCTTCTGGATCGGTTCTTGTTAAAGCGGAAGAATTCTCGGAGGAGTTACTATTAAAGCCATTGCCTGACCATAAAGTGTTGGCCCATTTCCACTTCGAAACCAGAGCTCCTCCCTCTAACTCTCATGGCCAACACCACCACCTCTTTCCCAAAGCCATCTCTCAGCTGGTACGCTCTTTTATTTTTTATTTTATTTTTTTGGGTTTCTTGGAAAACATAAGAAATGAAGCGATTAAATTCAGTGTAGTTAGATTCTTTTTGGATCTTAAGATAGCTAGTACTATATAAAGGGAATAAACTTTGAACTTTTAATTTCTTGCTTTATTTTAGATTTTATTAGTTACAAGTTTGAAGAGTGTGATATTGAATGACGTAGAGATTTTTGAGTTTATTTGTTATTTTCTGATTCTAATTGAGTAACTACATGTCGGTTTAGGATTGACGCTCTAGATTATTGGGAGTCTGGGTTGAGCTGTCACTTGAGTGCAGCAGACATAAATTTCTTAACTGTTGTTACACTTCCTCAGCAACAATTCCAAGCAGTTGTGCACTTTTTCTGCTTACAAAATCTGTAAATTGTTATCTTCGAATTCTGGATTAGGGTTTGGGTCTGAACTCTAGAGCCCTCAACTTGTGTGAAATCACAAATTTGTGTCATCAGTATGATAACTGAAATTCATTTAAGAAATCAAATTCTGTGAACTTCAGTACTGATAAAATATTTGTATAGGGGAATAGTGTTTTATTCAATGATAGTGCTGCTTTTACAGGTTAAAAGATTTCGAGTTAAGGAAATGGAATTGTCTTTCACTCAAGGTCGCTGGAGATACGAACAATGGGGGGGATTTGACCCCATATCAAGCAACAATGCAAAGCCTCCCGGTGTTGAGCTGTGGGCTGTTTTTGATGTCCCTCAGTCTCTTGTCGACGCCTCCTGGAGGAATTTAACCCACACTCTTTCAGGTCTTTTCTGTGCTTCAATTAACTTTCTAGAGTCCTCTACTGCTTATTCTGCTCCTGAGTGGACCTTTCGACCTTCTTCGGGCAACCTGAGGTACGGTACATTGCCACGTGAGGCTGTTTGCACTGAGAACCTCACTCCATGGTTAAAGTTGCTTCCTTGTCGAGACAAAGCTGGGCTGTCTCTGTTAATGGACAGACCGTCTATTTACAGGGGCTTTTATCATTCTCAGCGGTTGCATTTGACCTCAAGTGAATCTGGTACAGATGGGTTGGATTCAGGCATTGTACTAGAACAAACACTCACAGTAGTTCTCCAGCCCAATAGTAGGAGAATGGGTAAGATTTATTCTGGTAAAACAAATATACAACCAAGCTGGTTGATTAGTTCGATTTTTGGAAGGAAGGTCGGTGGAAAATGTGTTCTTTCCAAGACCAGTAGTGTATACCTTCAGCTCGAGAAGGGCCTGATTACTGAAATAGGGAATCTTCTGAAGGAAAGTACTGATTCTAGGGCTGAGAATTTTGCATCTGAAGGTTTTTCAAATAACCTGGCCTTTGAACTATCTGTTATTCCGGACAAGATGTTTGAAGAAGTGGATAGCTTGCATAACAAGAGCATATCTATTCTGTATGAATTTTCATTAGAGAAGAACAGTGATTCTTATCCATTTGA
Source organism: Khaya senegalensis (assembly GCA_032402905.1). Taxonomy (NCBI): domain Eukaryota; kingdom Viridiplantae; phylum Streptophyta; class Magnoliopsida; order Sapindales; family Meliaceae; genus Khaya; species Khaya senegalensis. The sequence continues at coordinate 3,968,481 of CP135542.1, read as the reverse complement.
TCTAGGACTTACGTGGAAGACTCCTGTAGTTTGGTCTTGTCAACAAGAACCATTACATGGTAGTAGATTCTCAATGGGAAGTGGAAATCAAAGGGGTGCTATTGCTATAACCTTGGAATCTACAGGATTAAGCAAGGGCTTACTTAGTACAAATATTAGTGAGGGGAGGTGTGAGTTGCGAGTTGATATTTTCCAAGTTGTGCCTTGGTATATCAAGGTGTACTTTCATACTCTGCGAGTGTTTCTTGATCAACAGCCTTGGGCTGTGGCAGATGTTATAGAAAAGATGCGGGTTTCACCTTCCAAGGACAAGGTATCACCTGGGATAATGGAGATGATTCTGAAGCTTCCTTGTGGAATAAAATCAGCTGCTTTAACTTTAGAGTTTGATAAGGTATGCTTTATGATTTATGGACTTGATGGAATAAAAACCTCACTATTAAGAAGCCAATTCGTTCATGCAACTTCTGGTTTTGTCACAAACTGCTATCTTGCATAAATATGGTGCATCAAAATAGCATTTTTAGATCTGCTCAAACCTAGTTGTTGCACGAAATGTCCTGCTTGTGGCCTTGAATCCTGCCAATGCTTGAAGTTTCTGTTAAACTTAAAGGCAAAAGATCTAATAACAATATGCACAAAATAGAATGTCATTTTGTGCCTTTGTGATACTGATTTTAGAATCTTTAGATGTATATAACTGCAAACTTAGGAAGCATGCTTTTACATATGTTGAGTCAAAACACAAGTACGATCTCTCTTTGGTAGGAAAAGCTTTTTGCACTGACTAATAACAACCCTGCCCCAGTGTTTATCACCCTGAGTAAAGGCCCAGAAAAGGAGAAAAAGAAATATTAGATTACTTTTCAATATCTAATAAATGGCTCCATTCTGATGGAAAGCCAAATTGTTAATACTAATGGAAAGCAAGTCATTTCACCTTATTTGGTTTTCCTACTTACTCTTGTTATGAACTCCTAAATAAAGTCCCTTGATCTGCTTATTGGTGACACCACACTTTGCTTTGGTAATTATAGAAGGGTGCCAAGGGTACTAAGAAACTGATGCTGATCAGAGATATTGCCTGGTTTTAAAGAATGTCCATGTTTTTCCTTTTAACTGATCTTTTTGTCCAAAATAGGAGCTATCATGTAATGTTCTGTATCAATTGCTAGGCCAAACTCAACATGCATTCAGTTAATTTCTTGCATGTACTTGATTATTTTTTTATTCTACTTCAATATGTCTCAATAGGGTTTCTTGCACATTGATGAATATCCTCCTGATGCTAATCAAGGGTACGACATTCCATCAGCAGTAATAAGTTTTCCTAACTTCAATACAAGGATGCATTTCTTCAGAGATTCTTTGGACAAGGCTCCCATGTTGTCCAAATTTCAGGTCTAATGATTTTTCTTTTGTTGTAAATATCCTATATTTGAATTTTTGATGTCATATGACTATTCACTCAATTTGTGATGCAGGAAAACAGCCCTGTTATTTCTTACACAGAAGTATTACTTGTACCTTTAACAACTCCTGATTTTAGCATGCCTTACAATGTCATCACAATCACTTGCACAGTATTTGCATTGTATTTTGGATCATTGCTCAATGTGCTGCGAAAGCGTGCTGAGGAGGAGGAAATACTACTCAAGAGCAGAGGTAAATCTTTATCTTTTGAAATACTACAGATCCACCGTGATAAAACATGGGGCAGAGGTATGCATAATTCTAAAATATAGTGACAATCTGAGGAACGGTCATGGTATGAGTCATTATTAGCATTGGTGACAAAGATTTTCTATTCTGTTGGTCTGGTAATATTCTTTTAGGTAAGCCAAACAAAAAATTAGCAATATTCGTGTTGATACATAGGTGAGTTTGTTTTGTTTTGGTTAGATACAATCAATTACAAATGGCCAATAAGGTAACTAGCAGTATTTAGAGAAAGTGTGCGAGTGAAAAAACAGATAGAAATTGCCTCATATCTGAACATTATAAAATTTGACCTTGTTAGTTTCTCAATGGCACATCTCTAGGGCATTTTATTTATAATGCAAAAAGTTAAAAGAGTAGCAAGATGCTTTCAAGTTTTAGTGAGAATTGAATATACTGGCAAAAATTGTTTGTGTTTACAAAATCTACAGTCCCCAACTAACATCAATTTTGGTTGATATGCTCATTTCATGGATGAGCTTGGTGCTGGAGCTGAGTTTTGTCCTGGGAACATGCCCCGTAAAAATCTTAAATATTATAAGAATATATACTTTTTAAATCTTCACCCACCTAATTGCAAAGTTATTATGCCTGTATGCAATTTCTTGCTCTGTAACCGTATTACACAATCAGATGCTTAAATGTTTATACTATCATAAAATTATTCATAGCTAGTATATTTATCCTTTATCTTACCAAAACAATCGAAATAGAAAATTTGAAAATAAAGAGACTTTTATTTTGCCTTTTTTATCATAAGAATATTCTACAGAGAAATAAACTAAGAATGTCATGAGCCATCCAAGACTAACCAATTCTGATGGTTAGGTCGGATGGATCAAGTCTTTAATAAGGGCTAATCATCATCAAAGCCTGCAAAAGACATATTTCATAATATTGCATTTCTCCTGTTGCAAGACTAGCTGATCTAACCAGCTCTGGATCTTTCTCTTTATATTGTTCTGCCTGCAGCTGGCCAGGAAACTGGTCGGGTTTCTCTGCTGCTGTCCAAGTTGTCAGCCAAGCTTAGAGGAAGACAACAGGAGCAACCACAATCATCTCAGGCTGCATCATCCTTTATTAGTTTTAAATTGATATTAAAAATCTTATTAGTAGCTGGAATTGCTGCTGCTTGGCAATACTATTTGGGATGATTTCATGAGTCTGTCAGGTACTTTCGTATACCATATGTGTGAAAGAAAACATTACTAAACTTAGAGATCAAGAAAATGAAATTCTTCTTGCACGAAAAAGTGGAAACTATATTGTACCCCATTATTTTCTTAGTCATTTACATCTGTTTTAATAATTTAGCTCTGTAAGTGGTCTCTACTTTGGTCACCCCAGATGCATATTTTAAATCCTACCGAGTGAATAGCCTGAAAGTTTTCTATTTTTTAAAAAAAGAAAAAAAGAAAAAAGCCATAGCTTTTCAAGCAGAAAAGTTTTGGTAATTGGTGAAGCAAACAAAGAAGAAAAACCATGGATGAATTACTGCAGATCAGGTAATTCACTGCTGCAAGCTCTAGTAAAAGACATTGCCACATTAGAAGTTCATAGAATTCCCTCGTCAATTCACATTTCTTATCATGTACAGGGTCGACCAGCCTCATGCTGAGTTGTTGCCTCGTCGGATTCTTTTGCAAGCAGCGGCAGCGATCACCTCGTTTTTTCTTGGTCGTTTCAAATTCTCGCCCAGGTAACTGCATTTTAATTGGGGTCTTGAAACAGTGCTATAGAGTTGTTACTTGTTGTGTCTCAAAAATCTGAAAATAGCATGCAAATTACTCAGCAATAAAAATGAATGATATATTTTCAGTGACAAACAACTACTAGGACCTGTAGACCAATGTTAATGCTAGTAGACAAAGGAAGATTACTTTTACTAGATATTCATATTCGTATCAAATCCAAATAAGAGAATGTACCTGAGAAGGATCATTTCTAGGGTAAACTGAGATCCTCCAACGACTGCTTTCTCTTGAAGCCCGGGCCATTTCTTATAAACAAAACAGTTACACAACACCTACCTCTCCTTATATCTACATGTTTCTAACAGTAATGCATAATTAATATGCCAGAACCCCAAACAGATTGCCACTCTTTGCTGTCATCGAAGGACTTTTATTGTTCTCTCCCTCATTATTTTAATATATGATGACATCAACATTACAAGATAAATTTAGTTTGGACGGTTGGGTTTGGTGATAAGTATTTATTTGTGTATGTATACCTTCGAACAATGGTCTTTGAGAAATGCTAATGTTATTAAATTAAATTTTAAAAAATATTAAATAAATATGTGAATATTTATGAGAGAAATTTAACTCAATCTCAAATTAACAAAATGATGTTCTAAATCCAAGGAGTTAAGCAAATTGAGATATTTAGGTCAAAATTCAATTCATTATTTTGGTTTCATCTTTTTAAAAATAAAAAAAATTAATTTATATATATATATGAAATCATAATAAACCAATTTAAATAATTGTTATATTTAGAATTAAACATGTAAGTGACTCACCTAATAGTTATAGCGTGTTTACATGTGTTTTGTTTAAAATAATTGTATATTTTATTTTGATAAATTATTTGGTGGACTCATTGAATTTTTGTCATTATGCTATCCAATTTTATTTAAGATTAATATGTTTACGAATATGAATATGAAATCTTTGTATGTTATTCGGGGACATCATTGGTGTTGAACCTTTAGATCCAAATCACCAAGATTACAAGAAACACAAACACTTATCGACGCCAACTTGCAACATTGGAAGTGAAAGCAGTCTTGGGCTCAGTGTGCCAGAAGAAAATCAAGCCCAAATAAATTATCTGTCCAGCCCAACCAACAAAGCAACAACAACCTTGTTTTCTAGAGGAGAGAAGAAGAAGAAGAAGATAAAAATCATGCAACAGCTGGAGAATTCAGTTGCTATAGTACAGTGACAAATCATTAATGGAAGGACATTTTGGCTACCTTGAATATTGAAGATTGCACAATTTGTTTTTAGTTTATATTTTATACTTTCCAACCTGTAATTTAGATTGCTTGAAGATTACTCTAGCTTGTATATTTAACTCTAAAAATGAAATGAAATCATTAAGTTGGTGATCATATTCAATAGTAAATACTTTTAAAATTTTAATTTGGGTTACCTCTTCAAGAAGTTTACTCATTGTTGCTAAAGCATGAAAGAAGAATAAAGAAGAATATGTCAATTGGGTTTATCAACCTTCCTCAGAGCTATTCGGCCAACCTAGTGCAAACAAGACCAAATACCTATCAACGGTGAAATGGGTAAAACAATAGAAACAACTTTCAGAATTAATGAACAAATTAATAAAAGAAACAAAAATTTTCAAAGTACCATTTTCATGAGGTGTTCAAACAAAGGAAGAGACAAAAATATAACAAAGTGAGATTATAAACCACTTGTCAAATTTGTAATAAGGTTAGTCATGTGGCTACTTGATGTTGGTATAGATTCAACAAGGACTTCATCCTTACTTTACCTATGAAACCTCAGCAAAGGGGACAATATATTGTAGTCTTTGAGAATGCAGTAAACCTTTCATGATATCTTGACAATGGTGCAATAAGTAATGTCACCAACAACCTAGAAAACATCAATACATGCATTAAGTACGAAAGGAATGATCAATTGGCAGTAGGTAATGAAAGTAAACTCTTAATCTCTTACATTGGCAATTCATTTTTACCCACAATGCACCCACTCATTACCAAACACTTGCATTTGAAACACATTTTTAATGTACTTGCCATAACCAAAAATCTAATTAGCATTTCAAAGCTAATAGATGACAACAACATATTCATTGAATTTGACCAAAATTTATATATGATCAAGGACAAAAAGCATGGGAGAACCTATGCAAGAAGTGGCTAAAGATGGTCTCTATCAACTATTGAGTAGCCTTTCCAGTCATTCACTTTTTCATTTCCAACAATTAAAGTTAAATTTGCCACAAAAAATCCAAAGTCAATGCTATTCTTTTTTGTTGATGCATTAAAGTGTAGGTAAGAAAATAAGTGTACAAAGTGATTTGGATGTATGGCATAGAAGATTAAGAAACTATCATGATTTACGTTTGAGAAAGAGTTTGTCATTTTATAAGTATTTGAACAATAATAAAAACTCAAACCTTTCTTTTTACAATGCTTGTCAACTTGGAAACTTGCATAAGCTAATATTCAAAATCGTTGAAATCAAGACACAGAACCCCTACAAATTATACATTTTGATCTTTAGGTTCCATCCTCAATACCTTCAAATCAAAGACACAAATATTGCATTTCTTTTGTAAATGACTATGCTAGTTTTGCTTGGACCTTTCTCTTAGTTAATAAAGGAAAAGCCTTAAATACCTTTAGCACATTCAAGAAACAAATTGAAAACATTATAGACAAAAGAATAAAAAATTTTCAATATGATATAGAAGGTGAATTTAAGGTTTTTGAAGAATTTTTTAGACAAAAAGGTGTAGTCATTAGATTTTCCAGTCCACACACTCATCATCAAAATGAAAAGGATGAAAAAAAAACACAAACACATTATAGAAATAAGACTCACTTTGCTAGCATGTGCCTATATGCCTCTAAAATTTTAGTGGGAAGCATTTAGCATAGTAACCTACATCATAAACAAAATATCCACACCAGTTCTTAAAAATATATCACCATTTGGAGCATTTTTTCATTCTAAACCAAATTATTCTATGTTTAAAATCTTTAGATGTGAGTGTTATCCTCTTCTCAAACCACAAAAGAAAAGATGTTCAATAAGGGTAAAAATAAATTTAAAACTCAAACTCGTAATCGTGATATTAAATATTTTTATTTTTTGGGTGTAGGTCATAACTTCGCAATGTTTAAATAAAAAGATTATGATCTTGCGAGAAGATAGAATAGTGGAGACTGACAGAAAGAGAGGAGAAAACAATGTTATCATTTGAATAAGTTAATAATAGTGGTGTAAAGTTTCTGGTTAGTGGTAAAGCACTTGTTATTAGGCATGTACTGAGTACACAAGTTAAAGAGAAAGATAATGATTAATAAAAAAAAAATATCTTCTATACAAGATACCACATAAATAATAAGGTATGTAGTACGAGTTTGATGGAAGGAGTTATGCTAACGTGCCTAACACTATTTTAATTAAAATTGAACTTACATACCATAAAGTATCCTAAATCTTATAAATTTAAATAGTTGAATAAATATGGAGGTATGAGTAATTAAACAAGTAACAGTTACTTTTCAATTGGGAAGTATTTGGATAAGGTGTTTTGTGAAGTTGTCCTTATGCATGCAAGTCATATATTATTGGGCAAGTTGTGATAATATGATAAAATGGTCATTCATGATGGATTTAAAAATAGATACTCTTTTGTAAAAAAAAAAATATTCATTACTCTTATTCCATTGACTATAAAGCAAATATATAAGGATCAATTATAATTAAAAAGAGAGAATAAGTTAAGGAGAGATGATAAGATCGAGAATGGAAAAAAAGAAAAAGAATAAAGACAATAATTCTAGAAAGGTTGGAAGTTTAAAAGAAAAAAAAAATGGGAAAAAAAAGGTTGTTAAGAAAGGCAAAAAGAAATAACTAAACTTTTATGCTAAGAAAATTAATGTCAAGAGTGCTTTTTATGCCAACTAGCATGTATTTATACTTTTGTACAAATATACTTATTATAACATCTACAATCTAGAATATAAAGACATGTTTCTAGGTGATGTTCCTAGTGAGTTACCGCTCATTAGAAGGATGGAACATCAAATTAATTTTACACCTGATGTTATCATAATTACTTGACCATCCTATAAGAGTAATTATGGGGGAGATAAAGGAGGTTCAAAGGTAAGTTCAACAGTTGATGGCTAAAAAATATGTAAGAGAGTCCATGTGTAGTTTCAATACTACTTGTGCCTAAGTAGAATAGATCGTTAATTATATGCATTGATTGTAAAGTAGTTAATAATATCTCAGTGAAATATAGACACCACATACTTAGACTGCATGACATGTTAAATAAATTATATGATCATGTATTTGCTCAAAAATTTACTTAAAAAAGTGGATATCATTTAATTAAGATGAAAAAGGGTGATGAATAAAAAACTGCCTTTAAGACTAAATGTGGGCTATGTAAATTATTAATCATGTCATTTGATCTAAGTAATACACTTAACACATTTATGATATTAATGAATCATGTATTGTGTATATTTATAGACATGTTTATTATGATATATTATGTTATGTGCTTAATATGTCAAGAAAACAAAAGTTGTATGCCAACTTAAAGAAGTTTTTTTTTTTCTTTTGCATAAAAGGTTGTGTTTCTGAATTATATTGTTAGTGCAAAAGGAATAAAGGTAAATGAGGAAAAGATTGAAGTTATTAAAGAATGGCCAACACTTATGTCCATTGCTACGGTCGTTTTTACAGCTTGGCTTATTTTTATAAGTGTTTTGTTAAAGAATTAATACACCAATTATACCACTTACTAAAATTGTTTAAGAAAAAAAAAATTACTAAGTTTAAATAGAATAGTAAACAAGAGTGTGCATTTAACTCGATAAAAGAAAGATTAAGTTTCACACATTTCTTAATATTATCTAACTTTTTTAAAAGTTTTTAAATTGAGTGTAATGCTTTAGAACTATTTTGAAGTAAGAAAGCATACTAATATCCTATGTTAATAAAAATTTAGTAGGACAACGTTGAACTATCCAAAATATAATAAAGGAACTCTATGAATTGGTAAGAGCATTAATAACTTGGCAACATTACCTTTGGTCAAAAGAATTCATCATACATACTGACCACAAGTCCTTAAAACACTTGATGGAACAAGCTAAATTGAACAAAATGTATGACAAATGGATGAAGCATATTAAAGAGTTGTATATCAATGATATTAACTTTGCTAATGTATATAAAGCATGTGAAAATGTAGCTTCTAAAAAATTCTATAAACTAAATGGGTGCTTGTTTGAAAATAATGAACTTTGTGTACTTAATAGATTTATGTGAAAGTCACATGTACGTAAGGTATATAGGAGAAATTTAATAGGATACTGTAGTGTTAAAAAGACTTAGATGTGTTATTAGAGCATTTCTTTTGTTTTAAGATAAAATGTAATATAAAAAAAAAAAAAAAAAAAATTGTGTTAGATGTGTAATGTGTAGGCAAATTAAATCAAAGATTTCTGTCACATCCCCAAAATTAGAGTTTGTGATTTAAGATTTGTTAGAATAATTTAAACTAAAAGGAACGTAGTTCTGAACATTTTAGTAGAGTTTTCTTATAACATAGACATTACAAATATAAACCTGCAAATTTTAAATTCTTGTAATATTTTCAATATCCTTTATAAAATTTTAAACTATTACTTGTTGATATATACCTTAAATCAATAGTCTTTTGGATATTTAGTATATTTGTATCATGATATTTTTTATTTATATATCATTTGATTATTTCATTATTACATATTTATGTGTTTAATAAATATAAAAATGCCCTTAAAATAGTAAGTTCAATTAATTGGATACTATTATTAACTATTTCTAATCAAGCGTTGTCATTAATAGAGTAACAATAATATATAAAAACTAATATATATAGTGACTGATAATAGTATATGTGTATTATGATATGAAATATCAAATTAATATATGAGTACAAGTTAGTGAACTAATATATTAGTTAGTGAACTAATACTGGACTAACATATTATAAGAACGTTACATAGATCATCATATGAATATTATAAGTAATTCATATAGTAATATTGGTGTATGTGATCTATGAATTTGAAATCACCGTGATTTCCAACATAGAGAATGATATATTTTGATATTTTCAAACGTTATCTATAATAAGATAGATTACAAAGAAAATAATCAAATATATCATAACTCGTATAGAGGAAATGATCAAGATAGTATTTGTTCATCCTATATAATGGGAGTGATATCTTGAACTCTTTGATTGAGTGAGATTTTAAAAATGCATGCTCACACTCAAATAAGTTAATATGTGATATTAACTTTATTTGATAAAATAAGTCTACTCATGATATAAAAAATATATATAAATTAAACCATAAGATAATGACGCGTTTCATATTTCACATTTAATTAAGATATATAAGATAAAAATATTAAATTACATGATAACATTAATCATAGATAAAGTGATGTCAAACTATTGACATTCTCGTCATTTAAATAGTCATAATTTGTTACTAGACATAGTTCATTACTTATAATACTAAATTCGATTTTAGTATTTTTACTAATATTATGAAAACCTATATAGAGAGAGAGAGAAAGAATCCTAATTATGTTTAGAATTTATTGAACTATTTAAATATTAATTTTGACTAAGCCTATTACGTAAAATTTTAACTAAATTTTTTATTAATATTTACTTTACTAAATAAATTAAGTTCTATAAGAAAACTCAACCAAATAGTTTAAGTTTAAATTAATGATCTAAAATAATAATATAAATATGTGATATTTGCATCGTAAGAAGTGTGCTTAGAATTTGTTTTCCGTTCTTCCTTTCAAAAAGAGAAAAACGTACAAAATATTGCACACTCAAATTATAGAAACTAACACTCTAAATTAAATTCCTAATCGTGTGAATACAATAGAGACGCAGAGGATATTAATCTATATTCATGGTTTGGCAAAACTGTCTAACTAAAAGTATATACGTATTTACTGCATAAAATTATGTACATATGATAACACTAAAATTTATCATATAGATCTTGAAAAATAAACTATTTATTTTTGTGTATTTTTCACTGTGTATATATATTTTTTTTATAGTTTTCTCCATGTTCATCTATTTTTCAATTATCCCAAAAAAATCTGAAAATAGGTAATGAGCCAAACCCCAGTAGATATTCGCATGTAAAAAAAGGCTTCTAAAAAAAATCAATAAATATCATACTTCTAATTATTCATCTCATAAATAAGTATAAATAATAATAATGATAATAAATAATAAAGTAATGTGGTTATTACTATGTACAATATATAGTTTTGGAATACTATTCTCAAAGACTACCATTTAAAAAATGTGTAACTTACATAATTTATGGGTTTTATACTCAAAGACCATTGTCCATGATTTTAACTTTATGAGTTTTCATCATGGGACTAAAATTAGGTCCGTAATCTTTAGTGCTAACAAAAACTCTTACATTATTATATAATTCAAACACACACAGTAATAATAAAATAATTTATTCATGATATTTCACAATATTTCATAACATCGGGAATATAATTTAATTATAACATTATTGTTAAGTTCTTAAAAAATTAATACAAAATATCACAAAATAGTAATTATGATATTTGAATATTAATTTTCAGGTTATATCTCCAAAATAAATTATCAATATTTATTTTGAAATAAAAGATTTGCATGCTATAAAAAAATTTATTTTATTTATTTATTTATTTATTTTTATAACAAATTAGTGTAAAATTCTACTTTTTAGTATTTTAAAATACTAAAATACTCAATTATATGTAAATTACCTACTCAAATTAAAAGAAATAAGCACTTTTATAGCCCCACTACTTTTTCTTGCCTTTCACTATCACCACTTAATATCATTTTACAAAATCAATGTATAATCACTAAAATAAACTAATAACTTACATTGCTTATATCAAAATACTAATAAATTCTCAATCTTAAAATAAATCCAAAATTTAGTTTAGAAAATTTTAGAATTTTAGACCTCTAAAATAAAAGTTATTAATAATGATAAATTACAAAAAAATCTTTAAAATATAAATAATTATAAAAAAATTCTAAAATATATACAATTGAAACCTAAAATTTTTAAAATTTATAATTTTACACTAAATTATAAGAAATTATATTACAACCTAAAATTTTCTTACTATTTGTAAATAAATCTTTCTAATTTACAAAATAATGTAAAATTCTATCATTTTTATATTTTTACCTCCAGTTAAAATTTCATAGACTTTTATCTAATTTTCAATAATTCTCGAAAAAAAAATTTGATTAAACTATCAAATTCAACTCAAAACCTATTGATTTGGAGTTCAAAAACTTAAAATAGTTTTAATTTTAATTTCTAAACTATTAAAATAAAATCAACCTGTTTTCATCCAATTTTTAACAATTTTTATACCAAATATACATATTTTTTTTTTTCAAAATAAAGCAAAAAGAAAGTATTACCTTAAATCTCTTCGCTCTTTCGTTTTTGCTCTTTTTCCTTCTCTTTCTATATTTTCCCTTTCTTCCTTTCTTTTTCTTTTTTTTTCTTTTTTTTTTCTCTCTCTTTCCCTCCTACTTTTTCTTTTCTTTCTTCTTTCAAATTCTAATCCAAATTTATACTTATCCACATATATTTATATACTAAAAGACATGGGCCAAAACAATAAAATTTAGACTTATAGAAATTTAAAAAATTTAGGCTCAAATATTACAATTTTACTTATGGATTATATACACACTTACCTTGTACTTAATAAGCCTTGCGTTAATATTTTCATGGCCTTTGTTCTAGATTTTCTTAGAACAAAAAGAGATTTTTATAGTTGTTGATAGGTTTTTCAAGATTGCATATTTCTTACCTTATCATAAAATTAATAATTCAACCAATATTGCGGATTTAGTCTTTAGGGCGATAGTACGACTCTATAGTGTTCTAAGGAGTATTATATCTAATCGAGATGCTAAGTTTTGTAACTATATTTGGAAGGTTTTTTAGGGTAAGATGAGAACTAAATTGTTATTTTCTACAATTTGTCATCCACAAATAGATAGGCAAACAGAGGTAGTAGATAAAACTTTAACTACTCTTTTACATATTGTCATCAAAAAAGTTTTAAAAATTCGGAAGAGTGTTTATCATTTATTAAAGTTGCAAAAATAGAATTACTCATACTACTATGAACTATTCACCATTTGAAATTGTTCATTATTTTAATCCTTAAACACCTTTAAATTTGTCCTGTTTACCTATTAATGAAAGAGATAATTTTGATTGTAAAAAGAAAGTTAAAATAGTTAAGAAACTATATGAGTGTTTTTAGTGACACATTAAGAAAAGAAACAAGTAATATATGACTAAAACCAATCAAAGGTGTAAATTAGTTATCTTTGAACTTGATGATTGGCAATAGTTATGATAAACCGACCTACGAACCAAGCTATTGCCTTTTTTGGCACCCATGATTTGTACAATTAATTTAAGCAGTCATAGCACTATATAAATTATCCCCAAATCTTACTTAAATGATATAAAATCTTACATTAGATGAGTATAAAAAATAAAAATAGTATTTTACTTAATTAAGATTTTGAGAATTGCTCATTTTTATTTTTCAAAGAATTTTGTGAACTTGTGAAGAGATTACTCTTATTATGCTCAAATTTTTTTTCCTTAGACTTTTAATTTATGATTAATGAAACATTTAATCAAGGTTTTTTAATTGGTTCTTGACTCTTTTAATCATTGAGTCGAGATTCTTTAATATAAATTTAGTTGTCTTAAAACTTGAATTCTAATTCAAATTGTTAAATTTCAATATTTGTTTCTAGAATCTCAAAATTAATTTTTAAGGTTACAATATTAATATTCTTGGAGTTTGCATCACTTGGTCTTATTTATGCATTAATCTTGTGTAACACCCCCTTCCTTTCATTTCTATTCATGTGGCATATAGTGCATTGAAATTGTCGAAAAGGTAAAAAATCAACACTTTCTTATAGTGAAGCGAAGTTTTTATTTGTCCAAAAAGTTTATGGAAAGTAACCACATAAATAGTAACAACTAAAATAGTATTATGATTTTTTTTTCTCTAAAGAATTGCTATGTATTTTAATAAAAATAATATTTCAGAGTACACAGAAAGGAAATTATATAATAATGGATTAAACCCCAAATATATTATGCCTCACCAGGAAATCATTGTCTCGACTGCACTCTCCGAATCTGCTATAACTGTATCATAATTACCTGAAAATAATAATCCCACAAAGGGGTAAGCACACCATATTGCTTAGTAAGATAATACAACACTTAAATAAAAGAAGGAGCGTGTTACCTTAATTTTTACTTATCTTGGTCATTTCATACAATCCCATACACATAGTTAAATGCATGTCAATATATCAATGTACATGTACAGACAAACCTATGCTCAATAATGTACACAAGATATCATGTCATATCATCCATAATTCTAAGTACTATCTCAACTATGAATTATATATAAACAGTCTCAATCAGAGTAATACTCCTCATAACATACCACACCACAAATTATGCAGACTCAAACAATATGCATTCTAAATGAATAGCTTCCTTACATGTGCTCGTTTAATTCTTTTTTCTATTCTTATCACAAATACCTACATGACCATATACAATCAATACATTGATATACGTATAGATATCAACTAAATGTTTCAATCACATAAAGAGAAACTGATCAGAAACCGGTATAACCACACAATTTCAATCACACACTCGACCTGAGATAATCAAAATATCCTAGGCACATAATCAATATCCCCATAGGATAGAAAAACTAGCTTGCTTACTAAGTTATCACTTATTATAATTTATTATAATTTCTAGATATTAAAAGTTATTATTTTGAAAGGATATGGTAAATTTGCCATCGAGATTTCGAGAGTCACTTGGTTCCATAGTTCATTAGGTTACACATTTATGTTTTACTTTAGTTTTTGAAGGTTTTAAAGATTAAGTACTATCTTGTTTGGTTAACACTTAATTGAATAATTTAAAAACTTTCTTATTAGTTAAATTTAATGCTTTTGTGCAATTTAGGCTCTATAAGTTAAGAAAAATCACACTTTAAATTCTCTTGAATTTGAAGGGGTGACAAAATTAGTTGCATGATATATGATTAAGAGAATTAATGAACTTGAAAATAGTGATAAGTATGATGACTTGGTCTTCCACAATCCTTTGTCTATCTAATTATTTGACTGAGAGTTTGTCATGGATGATGATAATGGGATATATAAAAGGTAGCATTGTGAAGGTATTTAGGAACAAAATAATTCTAAATAAATCCTATTGTAAGTGTCTACGATTGTTATCTTGCTTTACATAGTCACTCATGCATTAATTTTATTTGTTTTAAGGAAGCTAGTTTAATTTGATATCTAATTGCTTCATATTTATTAATCCTATTTGTCCATCCATTACATTCAGTTGATTTATTAAATTACGGATGAAAATGAACACATTAATTTTACTAATATTGATGAAAGGCTGAGAAGAAGAAAGCGTACAATAAAATAAAGATTGCTAAAATTAACAGAGAATTATAAGATTAAGGTTGAATACAATAAATATGGTATTCTTGTTAGACCCAAAGCAAATGATTTAAGGAACTATGATAGTGTTTTAGTTAGGAATTATATTCCCATAATATATGACAATTGAAAAAAGGCTCTAATTGCATTGAAAGAATCATTATGGTAACACATTCAAGTTAGTGGTTACTATTTGAAAGTCTTAATATTTATTTTTTATTTTTTGTTCTTATGTTAACTTGATAAATTATTTCTTTTTTTGTGGCAAAAATTACATGTTCAAATAAAGAGGAAAACCCAAGTAATACAATCTATAGGAGTTTCATTATGAAGCTTTGAGCATACATTAACTCATATCCAAGTAATACAATCTATAGGAGTTTCATTATGAAGCTTCAAGCATACATTAACTAATAATTTTATTAACTAATAATTTTATCCTTCCTTACAAGGATGATATCACTCAATTGAAAAGGCCTTAATTAAATATTCAAATATTACGAAGACACGTTGCCAAGCATTTGTGTAAAAGGTGTTGTCAAAAGATTTTGAGTTTAATTATACATCTCATGATAATTATTATTTGTATGATATCAAGTTTTAGTAAAATAACTTAACAATCATTTTTTGTAAAGAATAAGTAAAGATACCAAAGAGAAGCATGTGACGAATAAATACAACCATCATTTAGGTAGTACAAGTTATGTAATGTTGATTGAAAAAATGATAAGTTTCTATTCATTTTAAAAATATAATTTATCGCTTAACATCAACTAACTTCTTAATAAATTGATCATTGTTCTTAAAAAAGAACTTGGAGTTCTAAAAAGTGGATTGATCTATAACGCCTTAAAAAATATCAAATAAATGCATGAATATTGTAAAATATATGAATATTTGCTAGATTTTAATGAGGATTAAATTGTTAAAAGATTTGGATGAAAGTGAATAATTTTTGAATATTTATGGTCCAAGTGTAATTTTATAAAGGTTTAGAGTTATTTTATAATTTCTTAAAAGTAACATTCTAAATGTTATGATTTTTAAACCACACACTTTTTTCAATGTTATCGTTTCACTATCGCAAACCTCACCTTAATCCAACTTTCGACAAGTTGCCAAATCTCCTTCAAAGTTTTAAAATTTCTTAAACTCAACATTTCGACAAACTTCAACCTTATTTTGAGAAACCAAGCATACTGGTGAACTCAATTTGACGAGTGGTACAAAATCATTAAAAGGTTTAAGCCTAAAGGTTGCCGAATTTTTTTTAAAAAGTCATCGGAGTTGTTACTTTTTGGCTAGATTTTTAACAAATGATATGTCAGATAAAGAAACAATCACCACTATTAAACTTAAAATGTTAAAAACTATAACACCTATGAGGACCCACTACTCGAATCGTTAGATTTTAAGTTACTGGCACTGTTGATCAATGAGTTGACCGGTCAATGGTCAACTCTCGATCAACCTTTCGGTTTTATGCTTTTTGAACATCATTTTTGATCCTAGAGATATCCATTAGACTCATTTACTGAAAAGAATTCAATTATGTGTTTAGATTGACCAAACGAGTTTTTAAACTAAGAAGTACATAAATCGAGACAATCGATACAAGAATTTTATCACTTACTTAGTTTTGCATTTTTAAACTTTAATTGAATATATATTTGTGATTATGTTTATAGTATGAAATGAACTTAAATTTAATTATTTTAAAATTTATTATTATGATGTTTTATGAATAAATTGCTTAGATGATACGTTTTACAGTTATGGCATGCCGAACTGTTTATTTAAAATTTTTTTGCATAATAAATTTGTGAAAGGTAATATTTAATGAACAGTATAAAAGAGGTTTTATAAATTTTATGTCGTTATACTACCCAATTTTCAATTAAGTTTGATACGAAAATGAATTAAATTAAATTGGAAATATTGTGTGTAAATTAGGGATAAGCATATCCAAGGGTGAAATTCCCTAAAGTGATGTTAAGGGAGATAGCATTGGTGTGTCCTTGGGAGCAAGTCCCTAAACCTATCAGGGTGTGTTATTGTGTAGCGTTGTTGTGGCATTTATTTATTGTGTACATTGTAAGGTCATTGTGGTTATTGTTGATGTGTGATCACCTAATTAAAGGATATGATTCAAGTTTAAATTGATGATACTTATTTTGTTTGTATAGTATATATTATTTATAAAGTGATAATTTTTTAACATTAGTATCGTTGATGATTTTTATTGAAATTTGGCATGCAATTTTTTATACTGACCATGCAGGATTTTGATAAAACTAACTTATGCTAGTAATATTCATTTTTATTAAGCACCATAATTTAGCTCAATCCTTCTTTCTCCCTTCAAGGAATATTTTTTTTAGCATGACATAGATATTGTAGAGCAAATAGTATTTTTGGGTACTCGAAGACATAATGAGTGGCTTTATAGTGATTTGATGGTTAACACATTCTTATTGACTTGTATTTAAAATTTTAGACTCTCTACTAAACAATAATGTATGATTTATATGGATCACTTAGATTTAAATTATTTATTTTAAAATATAGCATGTGTTCACATATTTTTGTGAGATATTATTATATTTATTATTATTTTTATTATTTTTTATGTATGCTTTAAAAACCTAGAGCACTTTTGAGTTTTTGACAAATAATACATATTTTATCTAATAGTTTGATTTTTCAACTCAAAAGTCACTTACCTTATTTTTGGGAAGTGATAGATCGCAACCAAGAATGGCAAAAAACTTGGGGAAAAAAAAGGGTGATGGGTATACGATAATGATACTATTAATTGATAAACTTGTTAGTAAATGTTCAAGGTTAATGTATTGTTATACAGTAATTACTAGTAAACGATATGTCTTGTAGGACACTCACAGTCAAGTTGAACAAGGTTCCTTTTAACCTTCCAAAATGCACGATATACTATCTACAACCTTTAAAAGAAATCCAAATGGTAGCAAAGTGCTAAGGGTTAGCCAATTCATCACTTCGACATTGTACTTTTGCATTCTAAATTATGCTAAGCTAGCTAGGGAAAGAGTTGTGCATGAAGAGAAGTTTATAATGATGGCTGTTCAAACTGAGCTATTAAATGCACAGTTGGATGCTAAAATAGTTTCTAAGGCTGGAAGATCAAGTCATTTAGTTAAAATTGGTAACACTCTTAAGGTTGACCAGTTAGCCCCAAACATTCCAGGAAAAAAAGATTAGTTAATTTATTCAATTGAACTTTAACATTTGCTTTTAATTGTCTTTCTTTAATTGACTTTTTTTTTTAATTTAAAAAAATAGAATACAAATAGTGTACAAAAGCCATCATAACAAACAAAGATGGCAAAGAAAACCCAAGAAAGAACAAGTCAATTCAGAATTAGTGAAATAAAATTCCATCACCAAACAAGACTAGTCTAGCATTTCAAAATCAATGAAATAAAACCCAAAAAAAAAAAACCACTCCATCAGTCACTGTTTGAAAATCTTTTAAACTCACTTTAATAACTGCTCTCACAAGATCTCCTACAAGATATCCAAGAAAAAGTCCAAAATGCATTCCAAAATTTATAGAGGTAAACCACAAGTGAAAGAGGAAAAAGGAAATCCAATTTCTATGTGAAACTTTCAACCTATAAAAAGGCCATAACTGAAAAAGGAAGATGTGATTAAACCTAGTGCAAGAAAGCTTGTACTTGTAAGAAATAAAAAGAAAGTTACATAAGTAGGATAAGGAACAATATTGAATTGGCTAAGGAAAAGTAACAATATTAAATTGGTTAAGTTTGAAGTAATGGTGCAAAGTTATATGCACAAAAGAGCCAAAATTGAGCATGATAAAGCCACATTTTATCACATGCATTATACTCAATTGTTAATGTCAAATTATGATCTAGTTGTCAATATGGAAGCTATGTCTGATGTGTGGATTGAGATAAAGGTCAAGCAAGTTAATTTCAAGATGCTTAATGTTATTGGAACAAAATTTTACTTTTTCTCATTTGTAGATTTATTTTAACATTGTTTACATTTTCACATGCATTTATAAGATGAAAAGACTACTGATAAACTTGCCTCTCTAATTCAATTTGTTAACCTAATTAGAATATCTTTTTACAATCATCAGTACAATGTGAAGACTCACAGTGATTGATCCCACTACATTTCTAAAAATCCAAGAAAGGTGTTGTCAAGACAGATTACTTTACTCCTTTATAATCCAAAGTATAATTTCTTATTATACAAGAAAGGTGTTGTCAGGACAGATTACTTTACTCCTTTATAATCCAAGGTATAATTTCTTATTATACTTCAAACAGCTAAAAACGTTTGCATTGTGTTATCATTATAGTATGATTAATAATATATTCTTTTTTTGTGTTAGTTGATAAGGGTCATTGGGTATTACTTCTTGTTGATTTGCTCATATCCATAACATATTATCTTGACCCTTTAAGTGGTGAACCTCCTAAAGATTTAAAAGACATTGTAGCTCAGCAAAGTTTCTAAATATTCATATTTTTTTTTAATCGTGGCATTATTTATTTGTGTCCTTGTTTATATCCTCTTATGACTGAAACTATTTCATTTTTTTAGGGGTTTTAAAATTTATTCTTCTCAAAAACATCAAAAAAGATCAATTTATAGTAGATTGCAACCAAGGTAAATGATACATCACTTATGTACATATGGAACCCATAATCCCAATATATATAAATAAATAAACATAAACATAAACATAAACATATATATATATAAGCATACGTGTGTGTGTGTGTGTGTGTGTGTGTGTATAAATATTAAATATTTAAAATTTTAATTTATTTAGTTAACCTATGGATATAAAATAAAACTTATATTAAATATTTTTTTCTAATAAAAGTAAAATATTCGTATTTATAAATTACAACCACAGTTTTGAAATATATGTCCAAAAACTTTGCAAAACAAAATATAATATACCGTTTCTTGAAATTTTTGCTATGTCTCAGAGGAATCACCTAGAGCCATCCCGCCACTAATCATACTTGAAAAGACAATTAACCACAAGAGTAAGTAATTGAAAATTATTTAGTAAGAATCCAAAATTTTAACAGGTACGTATTCAACTTAATCCATTCACTAGAATAGCACTTTTATCATATGAATAGTAATTTTTATAAAAATTTCGATAAGAGTTAGTGTGTGTGTGTGTGTGTGTGTGTGTGTGTGTGTACACACACACTACACTACCTGTAAAACAAATCAGAATACTCCCAATATCATTCAATAACGACTTACTATTTCTTTAACATATATCAATATCACTACACATCGTCTTATAGCACGCAGAAGCATTCTGTTATACATTTCTTTTTCTCACACTTTTCTGTTCTATTTCTATATCATTCTAATTCTGTTCATTTTATTTTTTCAATCTAAAGTCTAGATTTTATTTTTGTATTCTGCTCTGTATTCTAACAGTATAGTATACATACTAAACTGTATAATACACATTTGCATATAAGCAAAATAATTTAGTACATTTCATTTATTCTGCTCTAATTCTGATTTAATTTATTCTAGACCGATCATAATTAGGGTATACTATGAATTGTAGCCACCATACTCATCCTACACATACCCATTTCTCTATAAAATTGTGCATAAATACCGGTTCTTCCATGGGTTCAATATATCCCTTAGGACATCATGGCAAACAGTCGCTTCCTACCATAAGTTCAACATATCCTCCAAGGCATAATGAAGGACTGTCGTGGTTATAACATACCATTTTGAACACCACAAGGATGACTGTGGGTTCAGTCTATCCTTCAAAGAGCCATAGTTAAAATTATAATAATTACACTTCGTATTGAATGACTCTGCCAAGGTGTACGAAAGTTCTGTAAATTTATAATTATCCTAATTATATAATTTTCTTTTATAATCATTATTATAACTTTACCCTTAACTATTTTCAATAGCATTTCGATAATTTCACATTAACCATAATAATCACATATAATACATTCTCATAATTTCTTACCAACATTAAAAGAAATTCATACACATTACTAAATCATACAAATACAAGTGCATGTACTCATAATCAATAATTATAATAAAATAATAATACCTATTAATATATATATATACATATATATATAGATATTAATATATTCATATGTACTATATTATAACGCCACACTATACACTATGATTAAAATATACAACGCCGTAAAGGTATTTTAAAATACCTTAGTATGGCAATAGATGTTGATGAAATATATTATACATTCCAATACAATCCATTCTATTTCCAATAACCAATCCAAATCATCTCAACACTTTGAAATTTCATAAACATACCCATTCTCTGTCAATGGAATTTAATTCAATATATTCCATAACCATAACTATAAATTAATATATTTATTAAAATATAACACAATAGAACTCATATGATTATTCACACTCCCCAATGACTGAATTTTCAATTATACTCTTTTTTCAATGTCTTCTATTTTTGTCTACCTAAGTCAAATTCTATTAATTCTAATGTTTCACAATATATTTATAAATATATATAAACATATCATAAAACAACATTTAAAATTACTCAAATAGTAACTAAAATTATTATTTTACCCTTTCTCCATTTATCTTCCGTTTTAACCAACTAAATCAAGTCCAGTCAATTTCGTTGGTTCACTGTACCATTATTAACACATAATCCTCTTAAAAATCAGCAAGTAAAGTCTCAATAAACAGTACCCAAAATTTTTAATTTTGACATTTTTTTATTTTTCTTCTAATTTACACATCCAAATCAATTTCTACCAATTTTCTTTATTCTCTAGCACATTTATACACATTTAAACATATTAAAACACATCAAAATTAAGCATTTAAGTACTCCATGAACAGTGATTGAATATGTCCTAATATACATAAACTAAATTTTTTCTATTTATACAATTCTATTCACTCTAATCTACTTTCCAAACATTCAATTTCATAAATTATGCATCAATTTCATAAAACTCCCAAATTACTAAATTAAGATTTAGGGTTCTTACCTCAAATCAAAAATTGATGGCAATTACACCAAATTCAGGTTAAAAAAATACCTAAATTACCATTTAAAACTATAAAACCACCATCAAAATCACTTTTCAACAAATTCATAAACTGAAATTTAATAAAATTAAAAATTTTTACCATCAAATTAAAGTTTTTTATTTATAGAATAATTTTTTTCTTTTACCGTAAAGCGTTTAATAAAGCGAATTGTAAGATTTTACTTAATTTTTCTAAAAAATTAAAAAAAAAATTGAAAGAGAAGGGAGAGAGAGCTCACAGCAAGAGAAAGAAGGAGGAAGATGATTTGATCCAATTTTAAAATGTCAAAGAGTTTTATCCAACTTAATATTTTTAAAAATTATACTCTTACCCCATAATTTTTCAAAACTTACATTTAACTCTCAAGTAAATTATGAGATTATCCAAACTATTTTTAGATTCTTTTACTTTATTCTATCAGTTTTAATTCTCACTTTTTTTCAAATTCTTTGTGAAAATATCATTTTATCCCTAATAAAGAAAATTAATCATTTTGGTCATTTTTCATTATTTCTAAAGGAATTTACATCCAAATTTAATTTCGTTTTTTCCTACATCTTATTTACAACATTTACAAGAGTTCTAGATGATCAAAATCTAACAGAGTCCTTTCAACTCTATGTAACGATCATTTTGTCATTTTCAGTAAAACTGCCCATTTTCATTCAAAATAGTAATTTTAGCATTTCTAGGGTTATAAAATCTATCTTTTTTTCTAACATACTCTATTATACTAATTTACATTCTTAAAATCTAGTTTGGTCAATCGAAACTTTATCAACATGATGATTTTGCCCTTTCTTGTCAGTAGTACCTGTTTTCGCTCAATTTTCATTTTAACAAGTTTCTAAGACTTCTCTTCTATATTTTTTCTCTAATCCAACACCTTTATCATATACATTTCAATATGATTATAATAAAAAGTCCACTAAATACTTGAATTTTTATAATGTAACAGTACATGTGTAGTCTTCATATCAATCACTTAACTAATAACTATGTATATTTCAATGTCCCTTTCCACTTGGCAATTTGTATGTGGTCACTTTGTTATGAAATTCATGCAAGATATTCTAAAAGATATTTAACATATTGAATAATAATGTAAGTTCACTCTCAGCCACTACTATGTTTGAGAATTATTCATTCTTCATATGTGCATAAATGTAATGATAAGTTTTCTTGTGTTTCAAGTTGAAAGAATTTGATGAGTATACTAAGAATGACATATTCAAGGTTCGTGATGAATGGGCTACGTATGCTATAACCATAATCACATCACATCACATAAGGGTAAGTTTATTGTGTTTAATGAATATATGGGATAGAATCTATAATATATAATGTTGTGCTTTTAGGTAGAAATGAGGATTAATTGGGATCTTTTGGCTTTGATTTAGGAGTCGATGGGTTTTTTTGGTACTTTGTGGTATGTTTGGTGGATTGGATGGATATGTAATTGAGTTAAAAATAGTTTTAGAGATTCATGTTTACATTAATGGATATGTTTGGTTGTTGGATGGATATTTGGTGAAATTGTAGTAATGGATTAATACATGTATTGATGAATAATATATTTGTAATTTATTTATGAAACTAATATTTTTATTTAATAATTTGAATGACTTGATATCAAAGTAGGACAACTAAAATTTTATTTTTACAAATTAAAAAAATTAAATATACATTCTTTGATATCAAGCATGTGTCACAGATTTATGATCAACTATTGCTAAAAATAAAAATTCTATATACTAATCTAGTGTCAAAGAGTTTGATATACATTAGTTATGTTAAGGTCATACTTGATATTAGTTTATTTTGTATCAAAATGATTAAATTTAATAAACAATTTTCAACAAACAATGCCAGGTGAACAATGATTAATGAATAGTATATGATTAACAGTATTATATAAACAACGCCAAATATCCAAAATCACAGTACTTGACTAGCGCTTGAGTGAGATGAGCAGTATTTGCAAACAGTGATGAAAAATAATTGAGCGCCTGATCTTTACTCAAACGGCAATGTTATTTAGAAAGTTCATTCGACCTACATTGAACCTATGCTCAAACACCCTTAGAAAAATATAAGTACCTTAAACCGTGTTTTAGAGTTTTTGACAGTTTTTTTTAGAGTTTTTAGGATTTTTTGAGATTTATAAGTAGAAATATTTTTCTCTAAGTTTATTGATAATATTTCTCACTATTTTTCTTAAGAAAAGAATTAATTATATTCTTGTAGATAATATTTATTTAGATATTTTCTTTTGAAAAATGTTTAACTTTCTTTTTCTAAAACTGAGAAGCCTACAAAGTTTTATAAGATGTTAGTAACTAGAGATTCTTATCTTGTAAATATGTCGTTTAAGGATTCCATTAAGAAAAGAAAATTTCAGAGTTATAAAAACGAAATAACTCGAAATAGGTCACTTAAGAGAATTAGTCAAGATTGAGTTACAAGAGTTGTTGTAAGAAATTATTATTTGTAAGTCCTTCTTTACGAATACAATATTTTGATAACTTATGCTATTAACCAGGAAAATATTTATCTTATGAATAGATTGTGCATAAAGTTTTCCTTTGACAACAAATTATTATATCCAGTTATTTTATACTTTATTAATTATTAATTGAACTTGTTATTGCATTTTGTTTGTGTTCAGATTTAGTTGACTAATTAAAGACTTAGTGTTTTTTATTTATCAAGAGTATAGCAAATCTCAACTTATCTTAATTTATTCATTTAATTTTTAATTCTTAACTTAATAACACATTTTCCCTCTTTCAGACATTCTAAGGTCTAAATATAGATTTTTCAAGTTGGAATTAATTGGCACTAAATTTATAACACTAATTTTGGATACAATAGGATCAATAAAACTTTGATACCATTATGACAATAACGTATGACATTTTAGGTTAATGTAATGTATTTTTGGCAAGCTCATTCACGATGCTTTGAACAAAAAGCAGCAAAATCATTCACTAGCACGAAATTAGTATTATTGAATGAAATATTTCTAGTAGTGAAGTTCAATGACAAAATATCGAGTGTACTTTACGAGAAAAGCACCCATTATCTACTTAAAAACTACTTCATGTGGTTATGAGAATTGACAATTACTTTTTTTTGTTTTCTCCCAAAGACCTTAAACATTGCTTACAACATTTCAATGAGCACTTCGAAATGGATCCTAACGTCATGAAAATATGAAAAATAAAAATAAAATTGAAATTGCAAAAATTTCCTACCGAAATTGCAATTTTTATTAATCAAAAGATAATTAAACAGTAACATAGCAAATTTTTTTTATTTTTTTCATTTTTGTTAAGAAAATAAACTTCCTCCGTAAAGTTAACTAAAATAAGAAGGAGAATTCTTAACTAAATAAGATAAATTACTCTTTTAAAACAAAAATAAGACAACTTAGAATGACAAAAAAAAAAAAAAAGTACTTGTTAATCTAAGTAAACTTTAATTTTGTCCTTACATTAGTCTCACCTACCCCACTTGATAAAACTTTGTCCAAGAGTTTATTTTAATTGAACATCATAAGAACAAAAATTGATTAATTGAACTCCCACCATCAATCTCTTCGTCAAACTCAACCTCTGTTATGATTCTGCGGGTAAATTTTGGAATCTATCTGTCTCTCAGTCGTTTGACTGGTAAGTTGGAGTTAGTCTCACTAATAATACCACAACGACTATGATTTTGATTCTCCAAGATTCTTCTTCTGGCCCTCGGACTATGAGTTATAGTAGTCTTATTAGTACCATGATTGTTACCCTTGTTGTTCCCATCAAAGCCACCGCCACCCATCAGTTTTCCGAACCGAAGCTGTTGGATGTTGTCTCACAAAGTAGTTGCAGCAACTTCTGCCACCGGAGCTATCTATCACTCTCTGATCTTCGCCAACGTAGTGGCTCTATCTATACTCGTTGTTGCATGTCATTTGTCAAGATTCGACTGCAACAAATATAGCTGAAAATTATTCTTATCGTTCGTTTAAACCATTGTATATGCATATGTATGTGTGTGTGAAACAAAAGTAAACCTAATCTCCTAAGTTCACTTAATAAGTAAAGAAAATCTCTACTATAATAAGAAAATCAATACCTTAATTTAATAGTATATCAATATGACAACCTAAATTGACAAAATAAAACAGAAGACTCGCTAAATTAATTCAACTCTAGTTTAGAAATAAATGGTAGTCAAACGAGGGGGTGCATGTATTAATCAAGAAAATACTTCCCTCTATCTGTAAATTTAAAATAATTTGAGGGGACTATGTTTAATTACCCTTGTATGACTACTACAATACGAATCGCATCCTAAATAGCCACCCCCCACCCCTTTCTCTATATCGCCAATTTCTTGCTGGGAATTCGTGAATGATTTTCATAATAAGTTACAATTTTTCTTGCATTCAATATTCCAATATCTAAAATTATTTCCTTCTGCATACAGGTTAAGTGTTTTGGATCTATCTCTCTAGAATTCCTATCTCTTTAATTGTTCGCCCAATTTGGGTTAGGGTTTAATTAAGGATAAAAGATGTATGCTGATCGAGTGGAAGCTGCAGCGAAGAGGTCTGTTAAGGAGCGCCTGAACCGCAATACCTTTGATGACTTTACGCGCAGGCGACCAATCACTGGCAAAAGGTTCGTTCTCTCTCTATATTATATTATAGGGCTTTACAGTTTAGCATCTGGGACATCTTGGAATCCATTAGGAAAAATGTTGTCATCTTGTTTATCTGTAAATTAAGGGCTTTTTTTCTTCGATATCCTGTAAATTGGTATGGTTTCTTCCTGAAATTTTTGTTTCCCATTGCGACATAAGTAGCATACCGAGATCTCTAATTGAAATATTCGATGTTTTGCTGTACATCGAACTTACACTGTTTGCTCTTCCCAGGCCAGAAAGCCGCTCTCTTTGATTAACAAATTGTTAAGTTCTTCACAGCAAAATGTCTTGGGTCTTCGTCCATGTGGGAAACTTAGAGGGTAATATTCCTTTCCCATAGGGAAGGGCCAGGTATCCCTCTCCCCCTTCCTACGGGGAAATGAACTTTTAACTCCCAAAGTCCCCCTAGGTGGAGCAGATAGGTTTTACAAGACAGAGCTAACAGGTCCCAAACTCCACCATGTGAATTAGATCCCTGCATTACATTATGTAATCGAAAATAAAACCAAATTGTGTGATAAATATGGCATCTAGTGTTGTGCAACCCTTTGTTTCAAGGCTTTGGACAGCCTGTAGTAGTATCACACTTTCTTAATGTTGTAAAGTCATAAGTTTTTACTTTTGGACAGTTCGTGACAGTATCATATTGTGTCCCATTGAGGGTTAAAAAATTCTTTTCACTAAACTTACTATGTCATCAATCTTCTTTGGTTGTGTGTTCTCTATGATTTGGTTCTGGTGGAGACCATAATTGTGTCATTGTAATAATACTTTTTGCAGGCAAAGGCAAGATGACAAGTGGGAACATGATCTTTATCAGGACGTTGGACCAAAAGTTTCAAGTATGGATTGACTGTACCATGGAACTAAAATTGCTGCTATTCTTGGATGCAACTAAATCATCTCTAATTGGTTTTGACTGTGTGTTAATGGCTTGTGAAGATCGCATAGTTGGTGCTCGAGATCTTCGTTTGAAGCTCCTGAAGAAAGGTGTACCAGAAACAAATCAAAGTGGCAAGGGGCCTCTTACAGGTATGCAAGATCTTCGTGAGAAGTTATCTGGGACAATGAATTCACAACCAGCGAACTCTGATCCGCCAAAGCCAAAAAT
>CP135542.1:3918622-3939936 GCA_032402905.1 Khaya senegalensis | reverse complement strand
ATATTATATAGTTTTATATATGTTTATTAAATTAAATGGTTTGTATTTTTACATAAGTAAGTAATTTATATTACTGTCTAATTAATATTAATAACTAATTTATGTATATATATTAAATTAAAGTAAATTAGATATTAAAATATGAAAAATAGTTTTTAGGAATATTTTTTATTAGTTTTTAAAATTTCAAAAGAAGTATGTAAAAAAAAATTACTATTTAAAATAATATATAAAATTATTTTAATTAGTTAACTAATAGTTAAAATAACAGTTTTATTGTTAAATAATACTTTCTAGTTCATTTTTTAAAAAAATTTGTGTGTGTGTGTGTGTGTGATTTTATCAAACTTTAAGAAAAATATTCGAAAATACCAAAAAAAGGGGTCGATTTTAAATATTATTTTTTCAAATAATGTTTATACAAGGAGAATTATCAAGAAAAAGTTATTATAGTTGTTTGTTGTCACTCATGTCCTTTTGTAAAAATTAATAAAGCAAAAATTAAAAGCAAAAAATAAAATAAAATTCTTGTTTTAGATAATTAATAAAATTCTTATTAATGTTAATAAATTAATTCTCATCCTAATGAAAAAAAAAATTAAAAAAAATGTTAAGCAAAGCATGTAAGGGCGGTGC
Organism: Khaya senegalensis; assembly: GCA_032402905.1. Taxonomy (NCBI): domain Eukaryota; kingdom Viridiplantae; phylum Streptophyta; class Magnoliopsida; order Sapindales; family Meliaceae; genus Khaya; species Khaya senegalensis. The sequence continues at coordinate 3,939,300 of CP135542.1, read as the reverse complement.
AATAGAATGTTGCACTTGTTAGTAAGCATGTATTTTATTAATTTATGAGATTGTATTATAATTTATTAATCCCATATTGAGTAAAACCAATGGAACTCAAGGTTTTTAAAATAGTATTTTTTTCAATTTTTAAGAATAAAGTATATTTTTTTTCAATTTTTAAGAATAAAGTATTATTTTTAAGTACATGTTTAGTACTTATAAATTGATAAAAAATTAAACCTCTTATCATTATCTAACTTGTTTATGGTCGATCTCTCAGTAGTATATCAAAATTTTTTATGTTCATTTAAAAATAAATTTTAAATAAAATTATTTTATTATGATAAAATAATTAATATAATAAGATTATTAAATTAATAAAATATGATAATTTCGTTGATTAATGGTGAAAAAAAGTATTAAGTGAATTTTATAAATTTTTTTTATTATATTAATTAAATAATAAAATTTATTTAAAATTTTTTGATTACATAATCTTATCGTATTAATTATATTAATATAATAAAATTACCTCACAAAACAATTTTTTTTATTCATTTGTGCAAAGATTTAAAGTTCAATCACCATTTAATGCACTACTAAACTATTACAAATAGGAGTGTACCATTCTCAAAAGTTATAAAATAAGATAAGTGGTGGTAAACAATTAAAAAATATAATTTTTATTTAATTATTCAATAATCCCTAATCACGTCAAATACAATACCATATCAAATTTAATACAAATTAGTATTAAACTTCCCAAGTTTTAATCCAATTCCCATTGAAAACGTGAATTCCATCAACACGATAATAAAATGGATAACTAGAACACGACGCCGTAGCAGGACATTATGTAATCAGCCCAAAAGAAATCAGGACTTTTATTGAAAGAAATGGAACAGAAAGAGAAAAATTATTGGAGTTACAGGTTCACCGTACCGAAAAAACACACATGGCCTCCGTCTCCTGCTCTACCTCTCCATACACGCCGTCGTTTAACGGGCGTCCCGCAGCAAATTCAAAACCAGTACGAGGTACATCTTTACCCGTGCCCAGATCCAAACCCGAATTCAATCCCAGGAAAAGACCCCCACCCGCTACTTCTTTTGATGTCGCCAATGGAGACAAAAGCCATAGAGGAGGAGGCTTACTGGACTTGGAGAAACTGAAAGAGAGAGAGGCAAAGGAGAGGAAAGAGGAAGTCAACAGGAAGATAGCATCAAAGAAGGCGATTTCAATCGTACTACGGAGAGAGGCAACAAAGGCTGTGATTGATAAGAAGAGAGGACCTATTAATTCCAAAAAGCTCTTGCCAAGGACTGTTCTTGAAGCTCTTCATGAGAGAGTTACGGCTCTGCGTTGGGAGTCTGCTCTCAAGGTCACACACCTTAACTGTGGATTTATTATATTCAAGCTCAATTTTAATTTTCCTGTGAAATTATAGATGGAAGATAAATGTTTGGTTTTCTGTATTACATGTACTCTAAATTTTTGTACTCTGTTTTTGTCACCTTGAAGCTAAAGGGAATGTGGATAAGTTCTAGAATTTTGTTCAGTTTTTATTTACAAATTAATCAATTTTGGTCTAATTGTAATTTGATTGAACGTGAATTGAATAGTTATTCAGCGAATTTTGTCAGACTTTTGGCAGTGGAAGCACTGTCCGTTGGATTAGGGAAGATTGGTTAAAGAGTGATACAGAATAGAAACAAGGATTGAACAGTATGTTATCTTGAAAAAGCTTTTCAGATTTGGAGTTGTCTCGAAATGTAGCACCATGATCTAGTGTGACTGTTGGCATTATCTACTTCCATGATTTTTTGTGCTATATGATTCTGTGAAAAAGGCGAGGTCTATGTATTTTGAAGTGCCTATTATCATGGTTTTGTCATCATTAGGTTTTTGAATTACTTCGTGAGCAGCTATGGTACAAACCCAACTCTGGTGTATATATCAAACTAATTGTCATGCTCGGAAAATGTAAGCAACCTGAAAAGGCTCATGAGCTCTTTCAAGCAATGGTTGATGAAGGCTGTGTCGTGAACTATCAATCGTATACTGCTCTTTTGTCTGCATATGGTAGGAGTGGTATCTTTGATAAAGCATTTTCTCTCCTTGAGCTGATGAAGAACACTCCTGACTGCCAGCCAGATGTCAACACATACTCTATCCTCATAAAATCATGTGTGGAGGTTTTTGCCTTTGACAAAGTGCAAGCTTTGCTTTCTGACATGTCTGCTCGGGGAATCAGATCCAACACAGTCACATATAACACCCTCATAGATGCGTATGGGAAAGCAAGAATGTATATGCCTTCACAGCCCTTCACATTTTTTTTTACTTTGTTCCTGGAAAGAACTTCTTTTTGGAATCTTTATGCTATCTGTGCTTTTGTTAACAGCCAGAGCTCAATGTTGCAATTCTATCTGAGCCAAGTAACTCATCATTTATTTTTCCTAAAAGGTTTGCAGAGATGGAATCGACACTCATTAAGATGCTCAGTGAAGACTGTAATCCTGATGTTTGGACCATGAACTCAACACTCAGAGCCTTTGGCAACAGTGGGCAGATAGAAACAATGGAGAAGTGCTACGAGAAGTTTCAGAGTGCGGGGATTGAACCCAGCATCAATACCTTCAACATTCTTCTTGATTCATATGGAAAAGCTGGGAATTATGAAAAAATGAGTGCTGTCATGGAATACATGCAGAAATACCATTACTCATGGACCATTGTGACCTACAACATTGTGATAGATGCATTTGGGAGGGCTGGAGATTTGAAACAGATGGAGTATTTGTTTCGGCTGATGCGGTCTGAGAGAATGAAACCAAGCTGTGTCACACTTTGCTCTCTAGTGAGGGCTTACGGGCAAGCGGGGAAATCTGAAAAAATTGGTAGTGTTCTGCGGTTTATTGAGAACTCAAATGTAATGTTGGATACAGTGTTTTTTAATTGCCTGGTGGATGCTTATGGAAGGCTGGGATGCTTAGCAGAGATGAAGGGAGTCCTTGAGATGATGCAGCAGAGAGGATGTAAGCCTGATAAGGTTACTTATAGAACCATGGTTAAAGCTTATTCAATCAGTGGGATGACTAGTCATGCAAAAGAGCTCCGACATCTTGTTGAGTCAGCAGAAGAAATTGATGTGAGGATGAAGAAGCCAGATTTCTGACATTAAGAACATTCACAGGTCAAACATCTCTAAATCTTATGTTTTGTGTATGTTAGCATGGACCTTGTGTAAAATGTGATGAGAAGCATTGATGTTGTGTACGAGTCACATTTTTGGATTAACCAAGTAACCTTATCCTTTTCCTTTTCCTCCTTCAATGGGCAAGGTGTGTACAGTGTACATTCAGCTTTTCAACTCGTATTTGCAACTTAATTTTCAAAATTAAAGAGCCACACAAGAGAGGCTCGTAAACAATCAAATGCATAGGGTTGTGGCATGAACATAATCGTGAACAGCCCCCCATAATTAGAAAAGAAAAGATTTCTCCTTTCAGGATTACTACAGAGCCAAATGTTATGGCTACAGATTCAATATATGGGTTCTTTAAGTGGGGTGGCTAGTTCAGGTTATTGTTATTGATGCTCGCTTATATATTAGGTTAGTTTTTCCATTCAAATGCTCTTTAGCTCGAGAGAAATTGTAACATCCTAAAAATTCAAGTATTTAGTGGATCCCTTATTATAAATATATTGAAATGTATACGATAAAAGTGTTAGATTAGAGGAAAAATGTAGAAGAGAAGTTTTAGAAACTCGTTAGAACGAAAATTGGGTGAAAATGGGTGCTATTGGCAAGAAAGGGCAAAAGTATCATTTCGATAAAGTTTTAATTGACTAAACTAGATGTTAAGGATGTGAATTAGTATAATAGAGCGTATGAAAAGGAAAGATAGATTTTATAACACTGGAAATATTAAAATTACTATTTTAAACGAAAAAGAGATAATTTCGCTAAAAAAGACAAAATGATCATTTTGCCAAAAAAGACAAAATGATCATTTCGCTAAGGGTCAAAAGAACTTCACCAGATTTTGATCACCTAGAACTCTTGTAAATATTGTAAATAAGAAGTAGAAAAAGTGAAATCAAATTTGGAGGTGATTTGATAAAGAAACTGCTGAAAACATGTATAAATGATACTTTTTACATCATAGAGATAAAATAATTATTTTATAAAAAATTTACGAATTTCGTGTCACTAAAATCTAATAAATTAAAATGGAAGAATGTGAAAATGACTTTAGTTCTTTCATAAATTGTGTTATAGTTTAAATGAAATCTTAAAAAATTCAGAGACCAAATGTAATTTTGAAAATTTTGTAAAAAAATCTTATTATTTATTGTTTCAAAATTAGAAAATGTTCATTTTTTTCTTCCTCTTGTTGTCGACTTCTCCTCCATCTCTCTTATCTTTAATTTTATTCTTTAATTCATCAAATTCATAAAGAAATGTTTGGATTTTGGATTTGTTCAAAAATGATAAATTGATCACTAAGGTAAATTCTTTTTTTTTGACATAATTTGTGTATAATTTCATGGTAGAAAAATTTATGAATTTTGAGCTTGATGAGTTTTAATGGTGAAAATATGTAGAAAAGGGAGGAAGGAAATGGTTAATAGTGAAAATTTGAAGTTAATAGCTTGATTAAGGTAAAAAAATATCAAACTCTCATTTTTTCTAATTTAGAATTTTGTGGATTGGTGATAATTGAATAATTTTATATGGATATGATATGTAATTGGTGTAATCTAATTGATTGATGATGTTATTTGCATTAGAAAGAAAAAGACTTAATGTGTAAACCTTAAAAAATTTGACCATGTGAAAAATGGTTGTTTTGAATTATATTTTTGGTAATTTAGTTGTCAATTCATATAAATGAGTATGGAGGATGAAAATTTATAGGTTAATGTTGAAAAAAATTTTGATTGTAAGGGCAAGCATATATTCAACCACATTGGAGTTTTAGTGTTCTAAATTATTTTATTTTATGTTTAATATTTGTCCTTGGTTATATACATGTTGTGAATATTTGAGAGTAAAAATGAATTAATTAGAAAGGATAAAATGGAAGAAATTGAAAAAAATATATAATGGAGAGGTTTGGCTCTCATGCTTAAAAGTGTAGTGTGTTGATTTTTGATATGTTTTGTTGTATATATGTGCATAAATATATTAAGAAATAAATGAAATTGGTAGGGAATAATTTAGATCTGTAAAATAAAATAAATTTAAAAAAAGGATAAAATTATCCATTTTAAGTACTATTTATGGAGACATAAAAATGGTAAAATTTGATAGGTTCTCATATTAGAAATTGTATGATAAAGCAATAGGATCAATCGGAGTTGATTTGATTTAGTAAATGATGAGATACGTGTAAAAAGAGCGAAATGATAATTTTGATCTTAAGTACCAATTATAAATTGTATTGAAGATAATTATGTATAGTCAAATGACTTTTAAAAATGTGGAGAAAAAATGAGTGAATGTAGTAAGAAATTTGAATTTTTTTTAATAACGAATATGCGCGCGCGCACGCGCGCTTATATATATATTTATATATTTATATGAGTGAATATTTATAATTATAAATTTGATAATAATTGCGTCAAATATTCATCACCACATCAGGTTCTAAAATACCTTACTGATATTAGATATTTTAATTAAAATGGTTAATACAATAATTATATTATTATTATCTTTATTGTTGTTATTGTTATTGTTATTATTATTAACGTAATTGTTATTAATATTAAGGTAGTTGTAATCATTATTTTTATTAATTAGTTAATTGTTCGTGTATGTGGACACGTTGCGAATTTGGTAACTTGTGTGTTTTTTGTTATACTAGCGAAGTTGATAGAATTATCAAAATGCCCTTAGGTATAGCCAAGGTTGGAATTTATAATAATTAGTTAATTGTTAAATAAAATGAATATTTGAATTATTAGGATAACTATGGATCACTAATGAATTCCCTCACACTCCAACTGTGCTGTTAAGTTAGTTAGTAAAAAAATTTTATTTTAGCTATAGCCACAACTGGGAAGACGTGACTCCAGTGAGGGCCCTAGCTGGGATGGCACGGCCAGATCTCACCCATGCCCAAGTATGGGGGTGGGACCGTGATATAGACATTTTAAATGGTGCATGGGGGGTATATTGAACCTTCAGGAGGATTTATGCACAAGCCGATAGAAAAACTGGGTGTGTAGAATGAGGATTGTGTCAGAGTTGTGCCCGTGATTCATAGTTACCATAATTATGATTGATTCATAATAAAGTGAATCAGAATTAGAATTAGAATCAGAATCACTCTAATTATGATCGGTCAAATGAAAATGGAACAGAATAATATGACTGAAATGAATAGAATGGAAAGGGTATAGAAGAGAAAAGATTTAGAAGGTAAATAGAATACTTATGTGTGGTAAATCTGTTGGTAGATTGCGTGCATAATTGTTGAAACTACAACACGTTGTAATTATATGATATTAGAAGTGTTATGGTTTCCTTTGCAGATTGTATAGTTTATATGTATAAGCGAACTCTTGTAAAATTTTTATAAGAATTACTATTTATTTGGTTAAGTGACACTATTTATGTAGTCAATTACTATTCATATAGTCATTTATATCTATTCATTAGTATGAGTACTATTTTAGTGAATAGTTTAAGATGAATAGGCACCGGGTAAAATTCTATCCTAATTGATTATTAATTATGTTTTTGAGACGTGATATTTACTAAATTACCGGTTAGAGTTTTGTGTTTCTTAATAAGTAAGTTTACATTACTCATCTTGTTATAGAACATTATTTTATAAGTAAGGTTAGTAGAGCAACGGATCCATAGAATATCTCTGAGACTAGATTGGTGCGGACGAAGGCATATTTTTATTTGAAATATGTTTCAATTTATTTTGTAAAATAAATATTTATGATATAAAAACGTGTATATTAAAATCGAAATAAAAAAAATTTTCAAAAAAAGTTTTGTTTTCTCATTACTGTTTTTTAGTAATTAAATTAACGTCACAAATATCTACTGTTAATACACACACACACACACACACATGCACACATATATGTATATCTTGGTTTATCTGTATATTTTGGGGTTATGAGTTCCACAGAAATGAAATTCGCTGATCATGTCAAGGTTTTGGAGCCAAACCCCTCCTTAAGGAGGCATAATGCAACCTAAAGTATCGCCTTAGAAAACATTTACTAGATGAATTCATTCATTTTTGTCTATGCTAGATGGATAGATTTATATATTGAACAATATATTCAGTTTATTTCACTTTTTTTTTTAATTTCATCTTTAGACTTTTAAAATTTTAATTCTATCTCAAACTCTAGCTCTTTGTGCTCTAAATCAGAGTATCAAAAAATTATAATACGTTTTAGTCATTGCTATGCCTATGCCCCATGAACTAAAGAAGAGAAAAAGTTGACAAAGCCTTCCTTATAACTTTCTTTTCTTTTATTTTGTGATAACTCTAAGAACGATTTATATAATTTAATATATGATATGATGAATTCTAGCATTAACAAAGCCCAACTAAAAAGAATTATTGTTAACCACATTTGGTTATATTTTGTTTCTAAAAGCTAATTTTTGAATTAGTATTTTAGAATTCTTAATAATTTTTTTAAGAACTTAATGCCATACCTATGTGTTACAAATGTCTCATCAGCTCAATAACTAAAATAAGCTTATAGATTTAAAAATATATTCATGTCTTCTAGAAATTAAATCCTTACTTAGTTTTTATTTTCAATAATTGTGTTTTATGATAAATATTATCAACATGTTTTCTATTATTATTCTTTTGAATAATAATTTTTGTGATTAAATTTTGTTATTGACCTCTTGTGCCCCTAAATTAAAATTAAAATAACAACATGATAAAATGCAAGAAATATTTAATGAGAATTTCTTTCTTACTTTTTGTTACTTTATTTCCTTAACACAAAGAAAAAAGAGAAAGTTTTTTACAAGTTCTCCAATTAATAATACTTGAAGGAATTTTTATATTTGAGTCGGCCTTTACAATTAAAGTTACTTGCCATTTTACAAAGTTTGGGCATTCTCATCACTTTCATTTTCCTATCTTTTTCACATATTTATTCATGAACTAAAGGAAAATACAATAAAAGATATATACACTATTGCTTTACTATTTTTAAACAATCTAATTCTACAAGCTTCTTATGACATTAGAATCATTATTGTCCAGTGCTTTTCTAACTTCCTCTTATTTATGAATTTCATTTAAATATTTGTTTTCTTCTAGTATTAGATAAATTCGTAGAATAGGATGTTTGAGCTATTAATCTATTATATAGTAAACTTCAAAAATATCAATTTTGAAATCCTAAAAATTTTGAGATACTGCAATAAATTTTGAAACTCAATAATTTGAATTAGAATTCAAACTCTAAGAAAATTAAAATTTTTATTAAAAAATTTTGACCCAATAATTAAAGGTATAAAACCTGTGTTAAATTCTCAATATTCTTTTAGATCGTATTAAATTCTCAATTTTTTTTTGGATATATTTCATATATGTTTAGGACATGTTATAGTATTTCATACATATAAAAATAGTACATTGAGCATATGTATATTTAGTAGACATGAAATCGAAATATAAGATAAATAATATGTATATATATGTATTTTTATATATACATAAATATTAAATTTAATAAATTTAGGTTATATTTATGTTATACAAGTGTTAAAATCTTAAGAAGGTAATAATATGATTTTTATAAGACTATTTTTGTAAATTAATGAATAGATTTTTAAATGTAAAAATGAAAATGCAAATTTCTATTAAGGCTAATTTTGAGATTTTACTTTTTGATAAAAATAATGTTTAGATGAGTTAAATAAAATTTTGACCCAATTTATTTAAGTTTAGGCCCAAGCCCAAGTTAGTAAATTCTATAAAGTTCTACATACTTCTCCATTTTTCTACAAAAATCACCATTTTTCTCCTTATCTCCAATGCTTGCCGCCACCTCCATCCTTGCACAACCAAAATTCTAGTTTTAAATGAGTTGTGGGAAGTTTCTTTAGTCTAGAAAAATCAAAGAAAATAAGCCTTATACCAAAAATTTTCTTGATTTTTTACCTAGGGTTTATTAAAAGAGAAATCCAAAGAAAGAAAATTTGAGGAAAATTTTAAATTTGGGAAGCTTGTGATAAGTATCTTGATTATTATTCATGCTTAAAATCATGTAGAAAATTAATAGAAAGCATGCTATAAATTGTTGATCTTGAATCTTAGGAAATCAAAATTTTAGTATATGTAGGTATGTGCTTTTAGTTTGATTTTTATGATGAATTTAATATTTATGTGAATATATGTTAAACAATAAATTGATAATGTGTGAATAAAAAATATATTTTGATGTTTAAATATATATATGAATTTATATTTGATTGTAGAAAGGAATAAATTTAGTAACATGTAAGTGTAGAAAACATTGAAATAAATGTTGAGTTAAGAAACTTAGGTAGTTGAATTTGGTGTATGTATGTGTGTTTTTGTGTATTGTTTCCTATATGGTAGAAGAATTTTGAATTGATGATTATATTGGCAATTAAGTTAAGGATATATGGATGATTATATGTTTGTGTCAGTTGAAAAATTTATTCATGTAATGTGGTAAATAAAATAAGAGAATAAATAGTGATGTAGGTAAAATATTGTTGGAATAATAAAATAATTAAAAAATTTGAAGAAAAATCGGAGAAGGATTGTGGTATATGAAATATTAATTTATGGGTTTAATTCAGTATATTTAATGATAATATTTTTCTTAAATTGATTATTATATGTTTAAGAATGATTATAGGAAAATTAAAGCGTTATATTGGCATAAATTATCCTATAGGAATTTCATTCTTTTAGATAGCACTTTCGTGTTACATTGAAGTTTATTTTGGGTATGAAAAATTTATGTTGGAATTGATATGATAACAAGTACGAAGTAATTTATTTAGGTTAGAATCGATACTTATTAGTTTTGTAGAAATAATATGAATTTAAATGAGATATGTCCTATAAATTGGCATAATGATGCCTAGCATATTGTAATAAATGCTATGTAGTTTCAGTGTATTGAATAAAATTTTAACTAAATACCTTGATAAATGTCAATTAGAAGTATATATACTGCATGGATTGCATTAAGGTTGCGTATTTATAAATAAACATAGTATATTAATATCTTGCACGTGGTTAAAATTTTATTTAGATAAAAATATAATAGTGAGAAATCCTACATAGTAAGAGAATTAGATTTGAGAGTACTGATCCTCCTACAAATTGTAAGTAAATGAATATATTTTTAAATATTTTCAATGATATGAAATTAAATATTTTATGAATTTAAATATATTTTCAATGCTTTTTGATGAAATAAATTTAAAATTTTAATTTTATTATACAAATTTGAATTTATAAATTACTTTATTAACATGAATTTAAAATGTTAGAGTGAGAGTGAGTTTATAATAAATTATGATTTTAAAATTATGTACATTACTTGTGAATGTATGTATTGATTAATACGATCTGAAAATATGTTTAAAATTTTGAGATTTATGATTTGGTGTAACTGCCCAATTATAAATACGTTTATGCATAGATATTGATATATGATGTGTTGATATATACGTTTTTCTCCCTTATTAGAAATAAAGTATAACAGTAGTTATTTTCTCCTTATCACCTATGAGAGAATAAAAGAGTGAGTATCGGATATGATAAGTATTTGACCTTATACTTTCTATTTTACTTAATACCAACGAGTGGATTCAATAATTTAATTTTATGTGATTATATAAAATAACTCATTAGCAAGTCTCGAAATACCTACTAGAGGTATACTGAGAGATGTCTTAAGGAAAAATTTTTGAGTGAGCCCATATTTTTTAAATCATTCATAGATTTTATGTAAGAATGTTTTCTGATAATTTGTTTGAATATAAATGAATAACCAAAATATCATGAATTATTATATTTTTTTATATAATACTCTTACTTTTATATGAAAATTTTTGTTCACTATAATCTATCTATTCATTGAGTTTATTACTCATATTTTTTTGTTCTTTAAAATTTTTTTTTTTTTCAGATTTGATATGGTCCAAGGAGTTCATCTATCTAGACTCTTTGGTATAGAATTTATTATTTGAATTTGTCCTTAGAAACTTTTCTAGGTATATAGTGCTCTACATTGATATGTAAATATTTTATAAAATGGCTCCAAAAAAAATTTATGGAAATGCTAAGTATGCAAAACATTAAATTTGTATACATTATGTACTTTACATTTTTGGTGTGTGTGTGTGTATATATATATAATTTGGGTTGGCTATATGAGACAATAAAAGCTTTATACATTCGTATAGAATACCAATGTTAGGTGTATTTTATGGATGTGTGGTAGTTATTACGTACTCAAATCGGTGGATGAAGATATGACAAAAGGAACTAGGAACTAATAATAACTTTGATCCAATAATTCACTAATTATGAACTAAAAGTATAAATTCAAGAAATGGGATATTTGAGCCATTATTTATTATGTAGTAAATTTATACAATTATATGCGAATAGTAAAAATATCAATCTTCAAACCCTAAGAATCTAGAGTCCCTAATAACAAATCTTAAAATACAACAACTTTAATTATAATTCAAACTTCAAAAAAGTTAAAAGTCATATTAAAGAACCTTAACCTAATGATTAAAGAATCCAAGAGTTAACAATAAAAATTTTAATTCAATGATTTACTAATTATTAACTAAAAGTATAAGGAAAAAATTTTGAATGCAACAAGAGAAATCACTTGATGAGTTTACAAAGTTTTCTAAAAAATCAAGGAGAAAAACAATTTTCAAACTTTTAATTGAGTAAAATTCAATCTCTTTTTATAATACTATTTAAGTCTCTTTATATAAAGTTTGTAATTAAACTTTAAAACAAATAGGAATAAAAGTTCTAATTTAAAAATAATTAGGAATAAAAGTATTAAAATAATAAAAAATAATAATTAATTAAAATATATACTTATGTGACATTTTTAAACACATTAAAAAAAAAATGAAAAAATTCAACTAAAACGTCACAAATACATATTCTGAACAACTTATGATTTGCTTTTACCCTTATAATTGGTCCAATCGACATATGTCAAGAATTCTTGTGAACTTATTATAGTTGATTCTCATCAGCTAGGCATTTCTATTGATTTATGATATTAAACCCACAAAATGTTTGCTTCTAATTTTCTTATATAAAAATTCACTAAAGTATTGAATTATACCAATGAAATTTAATGGTAAGTTAGTAAACACAATGACTTCCCATATGAAACATAACATAAAATTAATATCTAAAAAATATCTATAGAAGCCTGACTGATATTAATTAACTTACTGGAGCTTTTTTGGTATACACTCAATGTTGTCCCTAATAATTTTAGATATTGAATCAATTACTCTTAATAAAATAATTGATTAAATTCAATTTTAAGAAAGTTTTACTCAAATTAACTTGCATAGCCATAAATTTAAATATGGCTTGATGTTGGCTAACTTTTGGTAATGCAGCATGGATATTCTTATTGAAGGGTTTTGAGTTGTATTCAGTACTTTTTGTAACCTTAAAAGTCTTTTTATAGTTTTCTTTTCTACCATATCATAAATTTTAGTTTTATTATTGACTGATAGCTTATCAACTACTTTTATAATCTGCTTTACATTTTCTTGCATAAGAGTGACATTAATTATGCTTAATATTTCTAACTATTGCATGAGTTGACTTTTCTACACATGTAGCTTTACTAATTATAACTTCATGCAATGTTGTAATGTTTTCTTCTAAAGAATTAATTTTATTTTCTAATAATTATTTTTTTCATAAGCTTTTTGTTCTCTAAATTTTACAATGCATTATGCCTAAGTTCGTTAATACTTCTAAAATTATTACAAAAATACTTTTTTTTTCTATTATAAAGATGATTATTATGATGTATTACACTATGATCTTTTACTTCATTATCTTAGAAAAGTTTGAGTTTTTCTTTTAGTTCCTGCAAAATATCAAAACCTCTATAAATTGATGATGAAAAATTTTCAATTATGAAATTACTTCATTTCATGTTAAAATTATTTCTATTTTTCTTCTTTTAAAACCAATGTAATATTTAAAACGGTTGCTTTCAAAAAACATATAACTTGATGTCTTTAAATTATTTAGGTGTAGAACCCATATATAAATCCTCAAAACTATTAGGTGTATGACATTATATTCATAGCATATTTATAAAACCATTACATCGAGCATGTGTATAGTTAGTTGACATGAAATTAAGGCATAGGATACATAGTGTGTGGGTGTGTGTGTGTGTGTGTGTGTGTGTGTGTGTGTATATTTAAGTGCTAAATTTCATAATTTTAGGTTATATTTTATGTTATACAAGTATTATAATCTTAAAAATGTCATAACATGATTTTATAAGAATATTTTTATAACTTGGTGAACAAATTAGTTATTAGGAGTAAAATAAAAATATAAATTTTGTTAAAATTATTTTTGATTTTTCACTTTTGAATGATGATAAACTTTAAAATAGGTCAAATATATTATGAGCTCAATTTATTTAGTTTAGGTACAAGTCTATTTTCTATCAAATTGTGTAAATTTTTACAAATTTTTTCATTTATTTTTATATCCAATCAAGGGTAATTTAATAGTTTCATAATTTATTGTATTAGTAACCAAGTTATATATTGACTTATAAGTCTAAATTATTATGATTGGTGGTGAAAAAGATATTTAAGGCATTTTTTGCCCATTTTCTTTATTTATTCGAATTTTAACTTCTACAAACTTTTTCAATTTTCTCTTATCTTCCTCTACCATTTCTCTTATCTCCCATCATTGGTGAACCACCAAAATATCTTAGAAAAATTGTAAAAAGATTTTATAAGTATAAAAAAACCAAGAACCAAGCCATAAATACTTAGAAAAAAAATAGGTAATTTCAAACAGTTTTATTGAAGAAAAAATTTAAGAAAAATTCAAGAAATGAGATTTTGAGCTTAGAAGCTTGTAGTGAATCTTTGAACTTTATTTTAAACTTTAGAATCATGTAAGAAATATATAAGATGCATGAAACGAACGTTGAGTTAAAGAAACTTAGGATAACTGAAATTTGGTGTATGTTTTTGCTTGTGTATTGTTTGCATAGATGGTGGAAGAATTATGAATTGATGATCATATTGTTATTTAAATTTTGTTAGAAATATTTAAATAATTATTTGTTATATCAAATAGAAATTATTATGTAATATGGTGATTAAGGTGAAATGATAATGGTGAAGTATGTATAGCTATTATTGGAATGTCTAAATGGTTAAATTTTTGGGAGAAAATTAGATATGAATTTTGGTGAAGAAAATATTGATTTTATGAGTTTATTTGGTATATTTAATGGTGATATTTTTCTTAGGTTAATTATTATATATTTAGTAATGATTAGTGGAGAATTAAATATTTTTGTTGATATAAATTATTCTACAACAATTTCATTATTTTTAGGTGATTTTTAATATTATATTAGTGTATATTTTGAATATGAAAATTTGTGTTGGAAGTTTGATATGGTATAGAATATGAAATATTTTATTTAAGAAAGATTTAGTATTTATCAGTTTTATAAAAATAGTATAAATTTTGATGGGTAATTGTTGGTAAAAGCAAATTATTTTATATAACTTTTGATGATTTAAATTTGGTTAGATATATTCTATAGATTAGCATAATGATGCTATTATTTTGTGACACAAATGTAATATAGTTTCAGTGCATTGAATAAAACTCCTACTACATACTTTAATAAATGTCAACTAATAGCATATGTATTTCATGCATTTCATTAAAATCGTATACTTAGAATAAATACAGTATATTAATAATTTGAATGTGAATAAATTCTATAAAAGTAGTAATACAACGGGGAGATTAAATTTGAGAGTATTAACCCTTCTTACGAATTATAAGTGGGTAGATATATTTTTAAATATTTTTCAATAATAAAAATTAAATGTTTAATGAATATAAATTTACTTTCAATGTTTTTTGATAAAATAAGTTTAAATATTTTATTATTTTATAAAATTTAAAATTATGAATATTTTATGAATATGAATTTAAAAGTATCAGAATAAGAATGGATTTGAAAAAAATTATAATTTGAAAATAATGTACGTTATTTGTGGATGAATGAATTGTGATAAGAAAATTTTAAATTGATGTTGATGAGTATGTATGAAAATTATTGAAATGATTTTGTAATATAGGATTTGGTAGAAGTGTCTGTTGACGTGGTTATGCATAAGATTATTAATGATGCCCCATGGTTGAGCGTATAGAACTAGAGTGGGTGTTATGTGATGCGAGGTTTATTTTTGCATAAAAATGTAAAAGATAAATAATAGATTTCCTACCAGACTAAATGATAAGGGAGAAAATGAAGTTTGTAAGTGAATACTGAGTAAATATATTACCACTATACAAAAATCTCAAGTCAATGCCAATGAATGAGCTTAATAATTTTTAAATTTATATAAATATATGAAATAACTTATTAGCAAATTTTGAGATATTAATAAGGTGCGCACTAGGAGATGTCTCAAGGATAGTTTTCTGGTGAGTTCAAATTTTATTGAAACATTCATAGATTTTCATGCGATAATTTTTTTCTATGACTTTTTTGAATATAAATGATTGATTAAAATTTTATGAATTATATATATATATTTTTAATAAAATGATACTCTTACTCATGTATTTTAATTTTTAGTTATTGTCATTCATCTATTCACTGAGTTTAATACTTAAATTTTTCTTCTTTTTAAAAGTATTTTTAGATTTGACACATTCTTAGAATGTCATGAGTTCACACCCCTGAGCATAGAGTATGTGATTTGCATTTTATTGAAGATCATACTAAATATTTAATGTTCTCAGCGAATATGTATATATATATATATATATTTTAGAAGGGATTTGAAAAATTTTGTAAAGATATTTGGTTTGTAGAGTATTACATTTGTAAATATCATATATTGTATATTTTTGGTATATCTATATATTTTTGTTAAATATTTAAGATATTTAGTAATGCATTGATTTCTTACATTACAATTAGAAGTTGAAAATATCATATTCAAGCATCCATCAGAATAAATATCTTTAACACATGTATGTGTTGAATATATAAGAAATAAAAGTAGTTATTAATCTTCTTCTATTTTTAGGCGGTTAAAATTTTATATATAAAACATAAAATTGGTAGAGCTGCACTGGAGCCTCTAATAGCCTTGGTCTCTAGATGGTAAATAAAAGGTCAAAACAAATAAATTATATAAAATAATTATTTTATTTTTAATATAAATTCATTTTATACTAGTATTTACAATTTTTTAAAGTTTACATTATGATTCAATTTAATTTAAATCTTGAGCAAAATTAGTATATTCAACTTAATTTAAGATGACTTTATTATTAAATAGGTAAAATAAATACAACACCATTAATAATTATATTAAGTATAAGATCAAAGTTTTCAAAATTTATTTATGATATGATTAATTGTTTAAGTAATAATGACGTTATAATTTAATGGACCTTTTTTTTTTTTTTTTTTTTATAATTCTTACAAGTGTTTAGTTACATTTATTATAGAAATATTTTTCAAACTAACCATATTCATAAACCAATTTATTAAATTAGTCATTTTTATAATTTTTTACTAAACAAGGTAATTATCTTATTTTTCGACTAAAACAACCATCAACTTAACAAAATAAAATAAACTTATTAAATGTATTTTTTACTTCTACACAAATATATACTTCCACATACTTAATTTTTTTGATTGTTTGGTGGATTTGGTTATGTCTGGTGGTTGCTTGACCCAGAAAATGCAAAAAATATTAACATAAAAAAATGCAAAAATTATTACGAACTGTATTAGAAACTTCTCTTTCGATCACATGTATGTATAATAGAAACTAAGGTTTTGATCACACTACATGTGATCGAAACTATGACTGTTCAAAAATTTTGTATAGAAGCCAAAACTTTGAAAATTTAGAATGCATCTTAATACTTATTAAATTAACTAATAATAGTAAAATATTTTGAAGTCTTGCATATTGATGCAATAGTTTTGTTTTTGTACACATTTTGAATGGAACCAATATGCAAGATTTTAAAATTTTTAACAATTTTTTGTTGATAACAAAATTATGAAGAGCTATTAAGTATACATAATTTAGGGGCCATTTGAAAATTTTAAATCATAGTTTCGATCAAAAATTGGTGTGATCTTATATAGAAACTCAACTTTCACAAATAAAGGTAAAATAGTTCAATGTCTTGCAAGAGTTTGAAATGTTTTACTATTATTTGCTAATTTTAAAAGTTTGGGGATCCATTCAAAATTAAAAAATTATTTAATTTTCTTGGAGTGGGAACATTTTCCTCCAAATTTAATTTTTTTTTGTGTTTGTTTGATAAAAATATTATAAAGGCAGCAATTTTCATAAATTAATTTATGATTGTAACTAATTTTAATTTTTTTTTTTGTAGAACTCATATTAAATTCTTGAAATTATTTATGTGCATTATATATTCATTCATGATATGTGATGATATTTTAAACATATAAAAGCATTATATTAAACATATGCATATTTAATTGACCTGGAATCGAGATATAAGATATGTATTGTGTGTGTGTGTGTGTGTGTGTGTGTGTGTGTTTAAGTATTAAATTTCATAATTTTAGATTATGCTTTATGTTGTATAAGTGTTAAAAATCTTTAAAATGTCATAATTTGAATTTATAAGGATATTTTTGTAAATTAGAGATATATCAGTCATAAGTATAAAATTTGAAAATATATTGACATAACAAGGTTATTTTTGTTTTTCCTTAATTAATCAGGGTAAATTAATGATTTTATGTTGCATTAAGTTAGTAATCAAGTCATATATTGACATTTGAGTCCAAATTTTATGATTGGTTATAAAAAAGGTGGATTTAATGCATATTTTGACCAATTTTTTTGGGTGAATTTTAAGTTTTTACACTCTTCTACAATTTTCTTTCATCTTCCTTCATTATTTTTATCACCTTCCATCATTGAAGAAACACTCATATACCTTAGAAAAATTATAGAGAATTTTCCTAAGTAAGAAAACCAAAGAAAGCAAGCCATACACTAAAGATTCTCTTAATTTTTACTTAAGTTTCATTTAAAAAAAATTCAAGAAAAATTCAAAAAAGCGAGACTTGTGTTGAGGAAATTTGTGGTGAGTTTATTGAACTTTATTTTAAACTTGAAATCATGTTAGAAACAATTAAGAAATATGATTTAGATTTTAAATTTAAAAAACTTAGGGTGGTCGAACATTTAGTGTTTGTGCGTGCTTGTGTATGATTTATATGTATGACAAAAATTGATGATTTAATGATCATATCTTAGTATTCGATTGATATTAAGAGTATGTAGATGAATATATGTTTATATCAAATGATTGAATTTTTAGAGAAAATTAGATATGGACTTTGGACTGAAAATATTCAGTATTTGAACTTATTTAGTATATTTAATCATGTTATTTTCTTTAAGTTACATACTATATACTTAGTAATTATTAGAGGAGAATTGACACACTATGTTGGTATAATTTATTCTATGAAAATTTCCTTAATTTTGAGTCGAGTCCTATGTTGGTTTATATTTTAAATATAGAAAATTTATGTTGGAAATTTAATATTATAACTAATATAAAGTGTTTTATTTGGGTAAGAATTTGTATTTATCGTGTAACAGCCTAAACCTAACAACTAATGAGTATATATTGTTCATTTTGAGTACACAGCTCGTCATGGGTTTGTTATTGGGTTTTGCAACCTAAAATACATCTACTTAGTTAGGAGAACTCAAGTTATATATCATGTAGTTTAAACTCATATGTTAGTGATGTGAGATGTAACATTCTCTTTCCCTTTGGATCTCGCGTCATCGTGAAGAGCCATACATAACATTCATATATTAAAAGACATATCATAGATTATAACAGAATATCCACACATCGGATCGGGGGTTAACTCTAATACCATATATAACAGTTCAGCCCCAACAACTATTGAGTAGATATTGTCCGCTTGGACACACAACCCATCACGGATTTTTTTTTTTTTTTTAAGTTTTACAACTCAAAACGCATCTATTGAATTAGGAGAACTAAAATTATATATCATGTAATTCAAATTTACCCACTAGCGATGTGGGATGTGATATATTGACTTTGTACAAATAGTAAAAATGTGGTGAGTAAGTGTAGATAACAGTGAATTATTTATGTAACTTTTAGTGATTAATTTGAATTATGTGTAAATGATAATGTTGTGCATAATTGAGTATATTTGAATGCCTAATAAACTAATTTCTATTAAGTGTATGGAAATATATTAAATGATGTGAAAAGGTAGGATTTCTAAATTATACGTGAAATAAAATTATAAGCATTAGTATTTTAAATAATTTAACTTGATGAAGTATATTCTATGAATAGGCATAGTAATGCTAAGTATTTTATAATATAGAAGTGATGTGTTGTCAATATATTATATAAGATTATAATTAGTTGCTTCAATAAATATAAACTAATAGTGTATGTATTAGAGTCGTATGTTATAGAAATTAATGTATTAATATCTCATATATGAATAAATTTTTATTTTAATCTCTGATACAGTAGAGAATGACTCTAGTCAGTGAAAGAACTACATTTTAGAAATAATTATTCTCTTACAAACTATAAGTAGATGGATAAATTTTTAATATTTTTCAATAAATAAATTTAAAAATTTTATGAATATAAATTTATTTTTAATACTTTTTGATAAAAATAAATTTAAATATTTGATTATTTTTTAAATTTGATTTATGAATGCCTTATAAATATGGATTTAAAAATATCGAAATGATAATGAATTTAAAAGAAATTGTGATTTTAAGAATTGTGTACCTCATTTGTTGATGTTTGACTTGATGCATATAATGCAAAAATATATATATGATTTCATGTTTCAAAACTTTGGTGTAAATGCTCAATGTAAGTACGCTTGTGCAAAGATTTATATATACATTTTTTGCCTTGAAAAATTATCCATTTTTATCTTTACTATATGAAATAGGGTAAAAAAGAGGTTACTATTGAATAAAATTGTGTTTGATACCGTGCTTTCTATCCAGAATAATACTGATAAATGGGTTTAATAATTTTAATTTTATATAACAATGTGAAATAATTAGTTAATAGGTCTCAAGATACTAACCAAGTGCGCACTAAAAAATGTCTCAAATAATAGTTTTCAAAGAACCCAAATTCTATGATTAAACTGTTCAAAGATTTTAAATATAAAATTATTTTCTATGTTATTTGAATATAAGTGTATGATTTAAAATTTTATAAAATATTATATTTTAAATATGATATTCTTACTCTTATATTTTAATTTTAGTATTATCGTTTATTTATTTACTAAATTTCATACTC
>CP135542.1:3849091-3902774 GCA_032402905.1 Khaya senegalensis | reverse complement strand
TTCTTATTAATGTTACTTTTAAATATAAGTTTTAACAGTAATTCATAAACTTCCTATTTGAAGTGATTTTTCTTTAATTTTTTTTTAACTTTTTTTACATATTCAAGAATAAATTTTTGAAGAGAATTTACAAATTTTATTTTAAAGAGATTATTTTTTTTTTCTTTTAATGAATAAATTTACACTTAAATATAAGTCCTTATAGGAGGTAAGTGATAATATATTTTATAACTAAGGAAACTTCTCTCTTTTAGGGAATACTATCTTACTTTCTAGTAGTGACGTCTCTAAAAAATTTCAATATAGTTGTCATTCCATTTTATTTCTCGAGTTGTCCTCAGTCTGAGATCTCTCCTTAAAGCGTTGAACAATGGCCATCCTTTTATTTTTGAGGTTGACCTTGTCAGCACAAGGACAAAGTGTTTTCTTTTAAGATAGTTAAAAATTATAACTGTCTTTATAAACCTGATGTTTATGATCTTGAGCATTTAACGTACTTTATTATGAAGTATGGACATGGGCCTCTTAGTAGTTTTATCTTTGGATTTGGGCCCTGTTATCAAAAATCCATGTGTAACAATTATGTATGTATTGTACAAGTACTCATTTCTTTCAAATGAAGTGTGACAATGTTGACGAAGAATTTAGCACTTACTGACTGAAAATTGGTTTGCTCACAGCTCCTCAATCAAAATACATCTATTACATTAATTGCCATCCTTATTTTCGTAAGGTCGTTGAATTAGCACGCTCCACCCAATGCTCAAAAAAGTTGGGAATGATTGCTATTAAAATATCCTAATATGTATATCCATATGCATGTTTTCCTCTACCCCACTTACAATCCAACTACTTTACAAATTGTCCAACTTTTCTCTCCTTTCATCATATTTTCTCAAAACAACCAACAATATCTTCCTTAAGTACAAGAAACAATATCAATAGATATATTATAAAGATGAAGGATGGATGGTACATGTGTAGAATTAGAGCCACAGTCAAAAAAGTGTTTGAAATTATGGATGAATTCAAATGATGTATTTATTTTGTTTCTTAATCTAGAAAACATTTGTGTTTCTCGAATGGTGCAGCAAACAAGGAAGCATTGACCTGGTTACTTTACATAGCTCGGTGAATGATTTTTAGTTGATTTTGGAGAACATACAGAGTTGTGAAACTATTATTACACTAAATTTATGAATCACACAAAACAGTTTGGAGTTATAATAGCCTACTTGGGTGAGTTTTCTTATTCAGCTTGAATTGGTCTGCACAAAATTGCAACAAATATAGTTACACTATTATATAAAATAGGGGACTGAATGAAGAAACTATAAAATAAAATCCATTTTTTTTTCTCAGAAACTATTCATATCTTGTTGGTGTTGTTTGTATTACACTCGTCAATCAGAAGTCAAAACATCCATTTGGGGGATGAATGAACAGAACTTTGTCGAGCTCTACTTGGTTTTCTCAAAGTTGTTTTGTTTCTTCATGATTGAGGAGACTGTTGGGTTGAAGTAGTGATCAATACTCCTGTTGTGAATACATCTTTTTTGCATGGCTTTAGTTCCTCTACTACTTTTCCATCTTCTTTTTAACAGAGTAATCTACGTAACTTTGGTTTCTTCCTGCCAGCTAAAACTTTCCTTCTCTATGACTTGTATAATTTTGGCTTTCAGCTGTATCTACAGAGTCCACTGTTGTTCCCCAACCACACCCACCCCCCTCCTCCCCATTACTATTATATCCATTCTGCATCTCTGAAACTTCAATCAAAGATAAGCTAGACCAAATCTCACTTTGGGCAACACTAATGAAACTTGTTGAAGAAATATCATCATTCTTAACTTTTGCACCAGGACTGATCAGTCCCTACCTTTGATTTGCTCTTCTTGTCTCAATTGACTTCAAAGACAAAGATCTTTGACACAATTCTCATTGGACCTTCGGGGTAGCTATTTAAGTGGCTGTAATGCAATTGTAGTTTTAGCAACCCTTCGAGAGATATTAATAGGGTTTTTGACAAAAATGACCCATTTTTACTTTCCATTCTTGTTTATTGCCCGGGCCAAAAAATTGTTATATTTGTAGCCAATTGTTTGGCTTTTAGACAAAAATACCCCTAATACTTAGCCTTGTATTTAACACAGAAGAAAAATGTAAGTTTATTGCAAAATCATAAAATAAATAGAAAAAAATACCAATAACTATAGTTTTAGTCAATTTATCTTCAGGTATAGTAAAATATTGTTATTACTCTAACCAGATATTGATTTATTAAGTTCAGAATAAATAATTACAACAAAAAAATTACATTACAAATAAGTATATTCTTTATCTCAAGTAAAATAAATAAATTTTTTATTGCATTTTGTTTGCTTAGATTTAGTTTTATATAAATAAAAAGTTTAGAAATGTACTTAAGTTAGTATAGATTTTTACGTTTTGTATTTAGATCTATTTTGCTGTATGATATGGTGTTTCTGTAAAAAATTTGATCAAAGAGAAAGATAACAAATTATCGAGGGAATAAAAACGTTGTGGGAGAACTTACATTTTTCTTGATGAAAATCGTCGAGAGAAAAACACAAACTGTTATTTTATCTATATATATATATATATATATATATACTTTTATAATAATTTTTTGCCATTTTTTAAAAAAAAAATTATTTACTTTTTTTTTTTTTTCACAAATGGCAGGAGTTTTTTTTTTTTTTATGATTGTTTTTGGAGGAACATGAAAGAGTTTACTAGATGATGGCAAGACTTATAATGGTGGTGATACATTTGGTTTGCCTGTAGATAGGAATATAAAGTATCGAAAACCTATTAAACAATTGTATTCTTTGTTACAAAAAAATCCAGATGAGTTTAGTGTTAAGTTGAGAGTTATATGCAGATATTGTGTGCCTCCATCTTTTTAGCGTTGTTCAAAACCATCTAAAATACGAAATGATACAAATATTAGCTAGCCAATTGCCTATATCTCCAATGTAACATAATTATATGAATCCATTTGCTTTTTCAACTGTTAGTAAGAAAGTCAATGCCACAGTTCTTATTATAGATACTTATCCATCTTACTTTTCAATTTATTATAATGAAGATTCTACTGCTGACCATTTTGCATAAAATAATGAGTAAGAAACTACCCTACACAATAACACATTTCTTGCACCTGAGATAAATGTTAATGGTCAACCAAATGTGAGTGTGCAAGTATCCTCTTTTGCTCGCGAAGATGTAGGGCCATCAGATTCTGATCCGTTTTAATGCATACCATCTATTTCTCCACATGCTAATTTTTCAGTAGATGCATTCTCAAGTATAGACGATGGTGTAATAATAGTTGAAAAATTATATGAAAGTAAAGAGAAATTATGCAGAGATTTGAGTTTACTTGCAATGAGATATAACATTTAGTTTTAAGATTCATAGGTCTACATCACATCATTTTGAGGTAAAATGTATAGATGAGAGATGTAAATCAGGTGTTCGGGCAACATTGATGCATGATAATACCGACTTCCAAGTTGGACGAATTGAATAGAAGCACACATGTATGTTTGAATAACTATAGGATGGGTATCGTCAAACCATCTCTCGACTAATTAGCGAACTAATTAAAAACAAATTTGCAGATTGTAGCAGAGTGTACACATCTAGAAATATTCAAGACGACATTCAAAATGAATATAGTGTGTCAGTATCATATGCGAAAACTTGGCATGCCAAAGAAGCTACACTTACACTAGTTTTTGGAGATCTTGTTGATTCCTACAAATGCTTACCACTATATTGTCATGTTTTGGAATATTATAATAGTAGCACTATGACTCACATAGAAAAAGATGTTGATAACCATTTTTTGTACTTTTTCATAACTATTGGAAGTTGCATCAATGGGTTTTGAAATTCAATTAAGCCGATTATCGTAGTTGACATGAATTTTCTTAAAGAAAAATATCGTACAACCTTATTTGTGGTAGTTTGTATAGATGAAAATAATAAGATATTTTCATTTGCTTTTGGAATTGGAGATAATGAAAATGATAATTCGTGGAGTAATTGGAGAGGTGCAAGATTTGGTCTTTATTTTTGATCGGCATGCAAGTATAGAGAAAGCTATACTTATTATTTTTTCAGATGCGATGTATAAAGTTTGTGCATATCATGTATGAAAATATCTGTTCAAAATTCAAGACAATGACAAAAAGCCAAATTGATAAGTTTATGATATCTTTCTTTGTGGCTGCAAAGGTGTATCATGTTAATGACTTCAATGAGCAATTTTTAAGATTAAAGCACTTAAATCCTGAAATAGCCAAATATTTAGAGGAAGAAGTTGATTTTCATAAGTAGACTCAAACTCATTTTACTAGCAAAAGGTATAATATAATGACTACCAATATAGCATAATCTTTAAATGCAATTTTATACTATGCTCGTTGCCTTCCCATAACTTTATTAGTGGAATACTTGATAAGTCTACTTCAAAGATGGTTTTATGATAGAATAAATGAAGCTTGCGAGGTGAAAACCTACTTGATGAAGTAGGCTCAGGAAAAAAATTATCAAATAGATAAATCAAGCAAGAAATATGATTGGTCACCTTGTTGATCAGTATAAGTTTATAGTTAAGGATAAAAAAAGAGATGCAACTCTTGACCTAAGCATAAAAACATGTACATGCAAAAAATTTGATTTGGATTAACTTCCATATGTACATGCACTTGTAGCATGTAAACATATTAAGTTTCAGCATCGCACCCTTTGCTTATGATATTACATTGCTGAGATGCTTGTTGCAGCATATGCAAAACCTATTCATCCCGTTGGACATCAATTAAATTGGGTTATTCCAAATGAATTGCATTATTCAGTTCTTCTACCACCTTTTCAGCTCTCAGAATCAGGACGATGTAGGATACAAAGGAGACCATCTGTTGGTGAGGAAGTGGTAAGACATAAATGCTCTCGGTGCAATTATAACATCTTGAAATTTCTATACTCTTAAAATTCTATAATAGAGTTATAATACAGTATTTTCGAGAGTTTTGATAAGAGAGAGAGTTGGCCGGTATTCGGGATAGTGTACTGTATGAGCGAAAAATATAGTATTTCATTACCGGTATCAGAAATTTGAAGACTGAAGCGAAAAGTTGTAATTTTTCATCGTGCGTGCACGGCTATATAAATGGGATGGGTCGAGAAACTCGACAACATGACTTCACTTTTTTCCTCCCTTTTCTCTCTATTCTCTCTCTCCTCCTCACGGCTCTCTCTTCTGTGAACAGTGACTTTTGTCACCGGAGCTCAGATCACTTTGCCGTCGGCGAGTGGAGGACCGCTGGGCCATTGCGAGTGCAACGCCACCAACCCTACCACCATCGCCGTCGCCACGCGCCCTTATGCGCCGCTTGAAGTCTCGCCGACGTGAACTTTGACCGGCAATTCACGGCAGTGCACAGAGAGTTGATCGACACCTCTGGAGCATCTAGCACCGTCTTACTGCCCTCTTCACGGTGGTGTGCCCAGTTCTGGCATTTGGTCACCGGATTCCGGCGAGGGATGGCTGATCGACAAGCTGTCTTTCCGACAAGATTTTTGGCGATTGATGCAGCTTCGGTGGAATCTGAACCAATCAGGGTGTTCTCCGACACTCGTACTTCGATGCGGTATGTTTAGATCTCAATTTGGATGGTGTTTCGATGATGATTCGAGAGTCCAAAGTAGGTAGCTTAAAATCTAAAAATTTAGGATGTTTGGTGATTTTAAATGCTTAAATCGATGTTTTGTGGCATATGGACACCATGGACAGTATCTTGACATCGTAAGGATCGCGATGATATGTTTCGTTTGTGAAATGAAAATCGAAATTTTGTGGGTTAAATAGTAGTCATAAATAGTACCTATGAACAGTAACTTACACGTTTTTTGAGGAGATACCCATAGCGTATGGAGGAGTATTTTAAACGTGTATACCTTTTCTGGGATAGCTTTTCATCATTCGTATAGGCATTGGGTGCCCGGAAGTAAGATAATATGATATTTAAATTGTGAGAAAATAGATTTTAATATTTATAATGTTTATAATTGCATGAATGTATATCATAATAATGGTTTAAATTATAAAAAAGTCCCATTGACGGGGAATGAGCATGATTGTGCAATTAGAAGTGTTAATAACTGTGTGTTAAATATATATATATATATATATATATGTAGTTATAAGTGTAATACCATCACCGTCGACCTGCAGTACTATGTTAGGTATTTTAAAATACCTATACAGCATTGTATGTCCCATATTTTTATATATATATATTTATATGGTAGGTACGCTTGTATATACATATGTAATTATGCTCGTGTGATTGAATGATTGAGTAGATGTTGCATTTGATGTTTTACAATGATGTCCACATTGACATGAGTGTATATGTTAGTGTGTTATAATTATTGTACTGTAGTAAGGTAATTAGTATAGTTTGACTTGTGATGACATATTGGGATTACGTGTAATGACGCAATATATGATAACCGATTAAAATATAGTTCTATGAATTTGTATCAATAGTGATATAGTGTATCCATGTGCTTAGATTGGAATATATTTTTGTGTCTTATCTTGATTATGTGATGGTGTATGTATATGCTGGAGTAGAATATCTTTTCATAACTTAATACTGCTAGTCTTACGATAAATCCATGCGTATGAAGTCTTTTAGAAGATAAGGGCTAATAAATGGGTTTCATAGGTAATTATATTACCCATTATGAAATTATTAACGTGCCTTTTGATTAATATAGGCAAAATAGTCATTTTGTCAGGATTAAGTCGACTAAGAATAAATTTGTGTGGATAACTGGTATAATTAGGATAATTATGGATCGGTAGATTTTTCGTTAAACTAGTAAAGTCGTTCAGGACAGAGCAGTATTATTATAATAAAACTGTGGTGCCCTTTGGGGTATGTTGAACCCACAGCAACTCTGGATTGATAATAAAACTGTGGTGCCTTCGGGGTATGTTGAACCCACAGCAATTGAGAAATAATAATAAAAATCATGGTGCCCGAGGGGTATGTTGAACCCATGGTAGGAAGCGGCTGTTCTCCATGGCGTCCTTGGGTACGTGCAACCCATGGTAGAACTAATTATCCTGTTGGTCCGAGGAACCCGAAGTGGATGAATGACCATTATATACATATATTGAAGTGTATGGTGGATATTATGACCACGATCCATAATTTACTTAATTATGACTGATTTATAAGGAAATAAATTCATATGCTTACTAGATTCAAACTGTATGGTATAATACCTCTGTCTGCTAAGAGTTGCTTGTATTTGTGTGAATAGCGATGAGATAGTAATATGCCGTGTTTCATTTGGTACTGGGACTGTCCTGGTTTTCTTGTGCAGGTAGGGTAGTTTATATATATAAGCGAACCCTTGTCGAATTACTATAAGAAATACTATTCATACAGCCATTTGTGACATTCCCTTTGTGTTCTAGTTTTCATATGTAGAGGAGGGTCTAGGATTATCCTTATTTGCAGTCACAATCAGATTTTGTTATGATTGTGAATTTCAGAAATGGTTGAAGTCCGATTATACCTTGACAAGTTCAAACTCTTTAGGAGAGATCTTAACCTTGTAAAAACTGAAAGCTAGCATCAGTTTGAAAAAAAAAAATTATGATTTAAACAAGATAGTGGGTTAGGCAATATATAGGCCGCTTCACTTCAAGTATATAGAATCTTGTCTAACTCACCAATATGCTTGTGAAACAAAAAGAATATGTGTGAATTCATAATAGATTAAAGATCATGTGAGAAGCTTGAGGATATTGTTGCAAAGGCGCACTGGATGTATTGCAGGTCATTCGATATATTAGTTTGCACTTTTATACGTATGGTTGAGAATACGATAAGAATATGATGGTGTTGAAACTATGTTATGAGTTTACGTTTGTTATTATCAGTGTATATTAACGAACGATTAGAATTGGATTGATATGTATTCTTATAGTAGTATATTCAAGGTTTATATAGATGAAAGAATCCTTAGTATGGGATAAAGAATGGTGCACATGTATTTGTGATTATGGTACAACTGTCAGGTTGTCTTGATATAGTAAGAATAAAGGGATAATATGAATGTATGATAAAATGGACTGGTAATGAATCAGTATTGAGATAATTGTGATATGTGGATCGGATATGTATGTTCCATCTCATTCAGCTGGGCTTGTAAGCTAGTTTCTAATGGAGATATGACGTTAAGACTGTGGTACCTTTAGGGGTAGGTGGAATCCGCAGCTGTCCTCCAAATGGCCCTATGGCCTAGAGTAATAACCATGATCCATTATGTCTCTAAGTATAATCGATCACTTGTAAATACAATAAATTACTACCACTAACTTTCCGAGATTGAAAATAATATACAGAAGAAGTGTTATCGTTTTTACTAATACCCTCGTTTGTATATATTTAGTTGTTTGAAATATTTCTATCCTATTGGGATATTGATTGTATGCTTAGGATATTTTGGTTATCTCGGGTCGAGTATGTGATTGGAATTGTGTGGTTATACCGATTTCTGATTAGTTTCTCTTTATGTGGTTGAGACATTGAGTTGATATATATACGTATATCATTGTAGTGATTTTATATGGTCATGTAGGTATTTGTGATAAGAATAGAAAAAGGAATTGAACGAGTATAGTTGAGAAAGTTATTTATTTGAAATGCATATCGTTTGAGACTACATAATCTGTGGTTTGGTATGTTATGAGTAGTATTACTCTGATTGAGACTGTCTATACAGAAGTCATAGCTGAGATAGTGCTTAGAGTTTTGGATGATATGTCATAATATTTTGTGTACATTATTGAGCATATGCTTGTTTGTACATGTACATTGATATATGGACATGCATTTACCTATATGTGTGAAATTGTATGAAATGACCAAAATAAGTAGAGATCCAGGTAACATGCTCATTCCTTTATTTATGTATTATATTAACTTATTGAGTAATGTGGTGTACTCACCCCTTTGTGGGATTATTATTTTTCAGGTGATTACGAAATAGCGGTAGCGGTTCCGGAAAATGTAATTGAGGCAAAGATTTTCTGAAGGGGCATAATATATCTAAAGTTTAGGCCATTATTATGTAAATTTCTTTCTGTGTACTCTGGAATATTATTTTATTAAAATGCATAACAATTCTTTAGAGAAAAAAAAAATAATACTATTTTAGTGGATACTATTTATGTGGTTACTTTTCATAAATTTTTTGGACAAAATGAAAATTTTGTTTCACTTTAAGAAAACGTTGATTTTTACCTTTTCGACAATTTCAATGCACTATATGTCACATGAATAGAAATGAAAGGAAGGGGGTGTTACAGCAATCAATACGGGTATAATCGTCATACTTGTAAGAATCTAGTACCATTACATTCAAATTAGATTGACTTTGTACATTGATTTTGTATTTGGACATGTTGTTGGATTTGAATTTACGTTTTTAAATATTTTGTTTTATAATATGAACACGTTAATATAATATGAATATTTTAATTTGTATGTGGACATGTTGTTGGATTTGAATTTACATTTTTGAATATTTTGTTTTGTAATATGAACACATTAATATAATATAAATATTTTAATTGTATTTGGACATGTATGATTTGAATTCACATTTGCGAATATTTTGTTTTGTAATATGATTATATTAATATAATATAAGTATTTTTATTTGCATTACGACATGTTTTATAGTTTGAATTTATATTTTGAATATTTTATTTTGTAATGTGAACATATTAATGTAATATGGATATTTTTATTTGCATTTCGATATATTTTATGACTTGAATTTATATTTTGAACATTTTGTTTTCTAATGTAGACATTTTAATGTAATATGAATATTTTTATTTTCATTTCGGCATTTTATGATTTGAATTTATATTTTAAATAGTTTGTTTTATAATGTGGACGTGTTAATGTAATACGAATATTGAATATAGTAAAAAAAAATAAAATTTAGTTAAGGGCCAAAACCAAAGGATAAGAAAAGGTTGTTCTTGCAAGTGTGATTTTTAAACTCTTATCCTGTATTGCATGTGAGGTAATCAATTTGCTTACTTTGTTTATTATCAGTTCAATCACCAATTTTTGACATTGTACATTATCAACATCAAGCGTCTATAGATGCATGCATATATGCATATATATTCTATGTTCATTTTACAGTTCAAGTGCTTATTTATTTATTTGTATTTTTTATTTTTGAATACATATAAAGAAGATGAAGAAGAATTTATCCAACTACAAGAAATCTCAAATTATAAATTCAACCTTTTAATGGAATTTCAACCCTATCATACATTTGACTTGTTTGAGAAATAACAATAATTAGTTCCAATTTTCCAATGTTTTGGAATTCTTAGAGCATTTGGAAAAAAGAAATTATTTTTCCAGCATCATTTAAGTAACTCCAAAATAAATTATTCTTCACAATAAATTCTGTTTAATTATATCGTTTATGGTTGATCAATAAATAAAATCATAATCATGAAATTGTTTTATGAGAGATGTACAGAGTAAACCAAACAAGTTAATATATAAAATAAAGACCATTTCCATTTTGAAACCATAAACATCCATTGAAGATAAGAATGCTTTAAAGATAAACGAGGTTGAGTATCAGTTATGGGGATTTCATATTGTAATCACTAACACAAAAAGGATGTTAGTTTAATTGAATATCTCACCACAAAATCTTCATCTTAAAAAAGCAAGAAACTCCACAAGCACGTGGTTCGAGAAATTATCTAACTTCATGGTTGCCATGTTTCGAGCTTAAGAAAATGTGTCATACATTAGCTCTAAGCTTTAACCACTATCGGACCAGACAGACTACCAAAATACAGAGATTTATGGGCAGTTTTACTTGAAAAGTTCGGGGTTCTACTAGTCCCTGCAAATAGCAAAACAAAATAGTAGATTACACTTTCTGTCAGACAAATTAATACAAATTGCATAATCATATTATGTTGAAAAACTAAGTAGACATCTGTGAATGGTTATTACTTGCTAATGTCATCAAGGTGATCATTAAAATCAACAACAACAACTATAACAACGTAGTAGCTATAGCATTAGCAACAACAACTACAATAGCAACAACAACAAAAGCAGCAAAACAACAATAATAACGATAATAAGAGCAGTAACAACAGCAACAACAACAGCAATAAGAACAATAGCAACAACAACAGCAATAAGAACAACAGCAAAACAACAGCAGCAACAACAACAGCAAAACAACAGCAGCAACAATAGCAGCAACAACAAAATAATGGTGATGTTTGACCATAAATAGCGATCATAATAGCCTATACAACTAGAAAATATATTTTATTCACCCAACTCAGACAAAACAACTATTGATTGGTAATTAGTATTCATGCCCAATCCTTCCTTCAGCCAAGTGTAGGAACTTTAACACCTACAAGACTCATAATAAGACATATGCCACCATCAATACTTAGTTATTGCAATCAATGAGACAATAAGCAAAGAACTCCTTACCATAACCATGTCATAGATTTTAATTTCACAATATTGGCAGCTCATTTGAACTCCAATTCACATCAAGAGAATTAAAAGAAAACAAAGTTAATGGGAAAAAGTTTAAGACCAAACCTTCAGCTTCTTGAAAAATTCATAATAAATTCATTCTAACTCTAAATCAAATGAAACTAATGGTAAATTAAAACTTCACGAGTCTAGTATTTGAACAAAAAAAGAGATTTTCAGAAATCATGCCCAATCAATACACTTAAATAAAAAGGTCTAAGATTGTCGAATGAACAGTAATTGCCAATTTTCATCATCTCACCTCAAAAATTCATAAGAAATTTATTCTAACTCCAAACCAAATGAAATCAATGGAAAATTAAAACTTTATGAGTCTAGTATTTGAAAAAAAAAAAAAAGAGATGCCTAGAAATCATGCTTAATCAATACAGCTAAATAAAAAGTTTAAGACTATTAGATGAACATAAATAAAAACATAAGAAAGATTCATGGGGTCTCTTTAAAATTTTTATTTTTCACCAAAACAAAGTTTAGTATTTAATCAACTTGGCAATAGTTTTAGAATGAACATACATGAAACTACTTTTTCTCAACTTCAACATTCTTTTCTGCATTATCAACCTCTTACGATCTTGCAAGAGAAGCAGATATCCATTTAATCTTACAGTCTTGCAAGAGAAGCTATTGTATCATGATATCCATTCAATCTTTCAGGCTACCTATAAAAGCACTTGAAAAGACATAGAATAATGTATATTATTTTTGTATCAAAACATAGAGTGATGTTGATTAATTACCTGAGCTATAACATAATGCCAAAATAGAAGATAAAAAGGAACTTTTGTGAAAAGATGCTATCTTTGCTTCTAATTTATTAAGTACATAAAATAGTATCAATGATATAATTGATTAATCCACAAACTCAGGGTCATATTCTTCCTTAATTTTTTAGCATCATCCAACCCAAAATCAAATGTACGCTGCACAGACAAGTACTATATGTATTTACAAATAAAAACACCACAATCCTCTTATGTGTATTCTGCTGTGGCACACTATTACATAAACGAGTTGCCACAAACGCAAAGTCATTATCTTTTAAATTTGTTCTATGTGCATAAAACATAACTTATCTTAATAACGATGGTAACAACTCAGATATACATATAAGTTGACCCTCAATGAAGTCGTCTTGGGTAGCAAAATAAAAAGAATCATGCATATTAATCTATCATCTAAGTAAATCAACTACACCGACCACCTAATACTTTTGATCTACATTAATTGGGAAGTAAACCATGTCCACATCAAACCAATTCTTGGTCCATCTACAATCTCCCTAGTCGAAATGATCTTACCTGTCACGTATTAAATAACCTCATTCCCCAACTAAGTATCTCTAGTTGTTATTCTTTTTGTTGGATCTTTTGATATGTTTCTTTGAAATGACCCTGCTAATATAGAAAATAATCTCATTAATTTGTATTAAATCAGTTGGTTGAGATAATTGTAAATCACATCACTTACAAAGGCATAAGTGTCTACCAAAGTCCACTGCTGAATTACCATATCCAAATATTGACATTGTTTACCCTATAACAAGTCCTGCATTTATATGCTATCAAAATCAAGAAAACTTGTATAAATTAGCTATGTTTGGTAGAATACTTGTAAATACTGTCTACATATATAAAACCATAATTATCCATAATCTATAATGCATAAAACAATGTCAATACAGTTGACAACTGGGTAAATGCAAGGAAAATATATTAAACACTGTCAATAATATCTAAAATTGTATAAATACTACTTAAATATCTAAATAATGCATGAAATAATATGTATTATGTATAAATATGTGAAATTGTCTAAACAATGTGTGAAGAAATTCGAAAAATGCCAAAAACAAATGCTTAGTCCATAAAAATACATGATACAGTGATAGTGAGTCTACAATGTATAATCCATCAACATCAATATATAATGCATGAAAATTATGAGAAATACAACTAAAACTGCATAATCTGCCTCAATATCTAAATAATGCGTCAAATAATGCATATAAGATCTAAATATGTGAAACAATGTCAAAACAATACGTGAAGAAATTTCAAAAATGACAAAAACAAGTGTTTAGTCTAGAAAAATGAATGATATAGTGCAAAAAATATCACAATGAGTCCATAATGTATGATCCATCAACATCAATACATAATACATGAAAAGAACAGGAAATACAACTAAAACTGTATAATCGCTGCCTAATTCAAAAACATTGCAATCTTATTCTGAAACTAGACAAAAAGAAACTGCCCACACGATGCAATATCATTCACAAACTGTATAAACAAATTTATGCAAAATATAAACAACTAGTAGCCAAATAAAAAATTAAATACAATGTAAAACAAATTCACAAACTTCACAATTGATCATAACAACAACACTTCTAATATTTGAAACCACAACAACAACACTTCTAATCTCCAAAACCATAAAAATACAGTAGCAACTATATTAAATATTTATATGAAATTAATTTAAAACAAGAAAATTTTGGTTAGGTAAACTTACATTATCCTCTAACCAAGTTTCTTCATCACCACCTAACAATGCTAGAAACCATTTTGGCAATGTACTACAGCTCAGTAAATCCATTAGAGCTGAGTTAGAGTTTCTTATTCATTCTAAGAATTTCACCCGTTGCTCTAGTGCCTGTGATGATCCAATAATCTTATACTTTTTCAAATTGCTTGGATCCACAAATGGACTGACTAATCTCTTTACTCACCTATATTATCATCCATATTAGGAATAGTTACATTTACTTCTGAAGGTGTAATATTTGTTGTTGCACTCGTTGTAACAAAATTTGAAAGATGGTTCTCCTCCACATCCACCTCACCCTAACATATTCACAAAAATTGTCAATATAAAATAGTATTATTTTTATTTAAATAATCAAAATATAACCAAAACAAAATTCTATTAATAAAATATATTAATAGAGAGCATTTTCCATACTTTGGATATTTTTGTAAAAATTTTAAGTCATTCTTGCATCTCTTCTATTCATGCATGTATTTCTTGTCTAACTAGAGTCATTTCAGTCTTAAAAATTTTTTCCTACTATGAGAAATGTGCCTTCATCTCGATTCATAACAACTCTTTTTGCCTTAATAAGTGTGCCTCCATTTTGGTTTGTAACCACTCTTCATGCTTGAAGAAACAAGCCTCCATACCATATCACATTCCTTTAATTGCCTTGACAACTTCATCTATATGCACATATTGAAGCCTCAGGGATCTGTTTGTAAATTCAGAGAAACATCCTTTATGAACTGTAGATGATCTAAGTGGTATCTCTGGGGAAGAATCCATATGTAGGGTGCACTATGGATCATTATGGATAATATTATCTTTCTCAATAGCATGCTTTAATCTTGCGATATCTTTGCCTTAAGGTGATGATACCTGATGAACAACATTTCAATTATAAAAATAATATATTAATTTACAATAATTTAAATAATTATACAATATATTAATTTAATTATCTCGATCGCTACATCCTGTACAGCATCATCAACATGTGATGGTGATACTCTCGAATGTAAATGAGTATAAGGGAACAATGTTATATGTCCCTCGTACTCTCCTTTTGTTATCCTAATTGATTGTAATTGTTGGACATAATCCAATAGACTTTCAGAATGAGCTAGAATTAACATGCATAGTGGAAAAGTTTAATATATACAAAATTATTATTATTATATATTAATAATATAATATAGGTAATTCAAAATATATGTAAAGAGAAGTTGAGCAGCTTACATTAAATGTTGCAAATAATGTTTTGCAAACGTCCTTATGGCTCTAGTTCTTTACTGTTTGCTAATTCAAAATGCGAGAAATTTTATTTTTTATTCGGTCACCATACTTACCTTGACATATGAGGATAGTTTCATATATCCATATCTATAGACAACATTTTATATTAGAAAGTTTCAAATATTTTTTAAATATTAAATTTTTAAAGTGAATGTTACACACTTAAAATGCGATTGGAACACCTTTTGAATTATAGCACTCACAAATATGGTTCTTATTCTTTTTCCTTTACTCCTTAAATCTTTGTGCCTTACCAATTAATGTTTAAGAAAGGTATTTATAAGTTAGTGCCCATAATACAATGCCCCAATGATACCTATTGAATGTGTCTAAATCATTTGCTAATTGCAATACGAACGGATCTACTTTCTCACGACTATCTTTTCCCAACAAAACTCAACAAAGTAAACTAATACTATCTTGAAAGTATCATCATCCTCCATGGTGCTAAAGTCTATCTTCTTCATAAATTTATTTGATTGATTTTGTTTGATCCATAATGCTCTATGAAAGAACTTGTCATATAGTTTGTGTTCCTTTCTTTTACTTTTGGGAATCATCTTACCCTTTAGATAATGACCAAAATTGAGGCTATTTATCAACCCAAATTCCATCTTAAAAAATTGAATTACTTGGTCGAATACTAAAAATCAAATTTGTTCCTTTACTTCAAACTTAACTGCATAAACTTTTCTCAACAGCTTGTTATGAACTAACATTCTTGAGAACCCAAGCTTTTGCACCCCCAAAAACTTTCCAAAGCATGATTGTGAAAACTAATCAAGTTGTGCTATAGTTAGCTTCTATTTAATCCTCTCAACAGCTCACATGTGTGATAATGATGTCACAATTCCTTAAAAAAAAGTTGGTATTTACTATCTTCAACCTTTACTCATATTGGAACTTAATTTATTTATGATTCATGTTTAACAAATAATATAGTCAAAGAGCGATTTTACCATTAAAAAAATTATGACAATATCAAATAGAAATTGCAGATTTATACCTCAAAAAGCAGTAGGAAAAAAAATATACCAGTATATATTGAATTGGTAGTTAATGAAAATATACTTTTACAATATTTAGTCTGCTTAAAAAAATAAAGTCCACATCTTATTATAAGTAAGAAGTAGGAATAACCTTTTTAGGACAGAATTAAAGCACAAAAAATCATAAGAAGTTTATCATTCTTACGGTAAAATTTGTTAAGAGAAGATGAAATTCATCCCAGAAAGATGAAATTCATCAAGGGCATGTTGTTATTATAGATGCTTTCTCGGTAAAAATCAACACTCCCTCGATGACATTTATTACGGGAATGGGGAAGAAGGTCATCGTTCCCTCAATGAATTTGATCGTGAAAACGATGGTTTCATTGTAGAAGTACCTTTTTAACTACACTCCCACGATGAAAATTATCGCTCTCGTGATCAAATTCATCAAGGGAACAATGACCTTCTTTCCCATTCTTATGATGAATTTTAACGTGGGAGCAATGCTTTTTATTGAGAAAAGATCTACAATAATGACACTCTTTCGATGAATTTCATCTTTCCTTGATAAATTTCACCACGGGAACAACAAACTTCTTCAATATTGCTCTCTTATCGACAAAACAAATGTAGTATCTTTCTACCTTAATTTCATGGATTTGTTTTGGTTCGATTTCGATAATGTTTACAATTTTTAGTTTATTTGTTTTATAAGAAGAAATATTGAGCGTTTAGTTTAAGAGACAATAAATAACAAATAAGGGCATTTTTATCCAATAAATTGACATTTGACCCCAAATATAATATTTTAAAAACTTAGGGCAAAGATAAAAATGATTTAAAGTTTGGGCTAATTTTATTAAAAACCTAAATTAATATCTAAAAGCTAGATTTGACTGCTGCTCACTTTCTTCTAAATGGGTTTGAAGTCAACTTTGGTGATTTATATATTTTTAAAGTTGGGTTTCTTTACACATGTTGAATATGGATATGTACTAAGAGTATCTTCTTCAATGATATTTACCATAGCAGAATAGCTTGATTTAGTTTGGTTTTTAGTTTTTGAGATTAAATTTGATGAAGATGTTACTTTATCGTTAATGTCTTCTATTGACTTAAACACCTGACACATTGTAAAGGAAGCAGAAGAATGTTCACTCTTCTAGCGTGTGGACATCAATTTAATAAGTGGTAGCTTAGGTTTTATATATTCGTCTAGGCTGTCTTCCCAGTGTTGATTTAACCAATTATAAATTACAGGTATGGGAATGCTGAACTGCATATAAGAATCCTTTTTCCATGACGATGAGATAGATGATGAAGTGGAAGAAGACTTGCTATTAAGAGATAATGTTAGCTTCATAGGTCACAAATGATGGAATGCCAGATTACCTTAAACATCAAATCCAACAGACTTAAGACTCAAAATTGTTTCATCAGTAAATAGTTTTATGAGATTATTAATGGCTATCACTAACTTGTCTTCATCAACCATTAATTCCTTTTCCACCAGGTAACCTAACAGGTAAACAATGCTTTCCAGATCTAGGTTTGATTTATAACATGTCTTCGAGTGATGAGGCTATTGACCTTGGGCATTTAAGTCTCCATCAATGGAATCTAAACCCATTATTGTTAGATATAAAACTGAGCTAGTGATAATGAACTTAAACTAGAAGAAAGATAAAAGAATTTTATTCAAGAATGCACAATAGTAGATAAAGGATCTTAAAACAAGTAAAGCATCTCAGGAATCGCTATCTTTTTTCCTTACGTTAACCTAATTTACCAATATGAATGAATAATTATATTTGATAAAGTAGAATATGCCACTTCAATCTTGAATTTTAGGTGGTCACATAAATAAACCAAACAATCAATAATAATTGATGAATAGAAGTAAATTTGTCGTGGAGGCAAAAACCTCGAAACATAAATCTTACAAATAAAACAAGAAAACAAATTAAACCCAAGAAATCTGAGTTCTCTTATCAACTTGGAATTTCTTTTAGGATGAACCATCAAATATTTAAGAGATATTTTGCATTTTCAAGTACTCCATAGGCAATGGAATTAGAGCAATTAAGATGGCAACTTTCATGCACCTATAATGGCTATAATTTGCTATATAGATAAAGGCATAACTATATAATACCTAAAGAAACAACACCTCTCAAGCATTTATTGTTGATATGTAAGGCTTCTAATAGAAAAAGAATTTCTACCAAACCCAAGGCTCTATAGGCTTTACATATATGCCAAAAAAAATAGTTTTGTAAAAAATAAAATAAGAGCATCGATTGCTTAGTTGTATGTCTCCTAAGAGAAAATATATTTTTTGTTCCAAAAAGAGGCAAAAAATTCCTCTTAGGAGGGTCAAGATGCATAAGACTATATTTGTGGAGGTCAAAAATTAGATATACCTTAATTTTTTTCCCTAAGAATCCTCCTAGCCTTTTCACTCCAAAGCAACTCTTCCAGTTTAATAAGTTTACAAAACTAGTTACTTATATCCTATGAAAACCAAATTTCCATTAAGCACAATCCAAAAATGAAAGCATAACTCTCAAACCAAGTGAAAAATTATGACAAACAAGGTACCCACACAAATTCTCTTAGTTGCACTTT
The DNA here is from genome assembly GCA_032402905.1 of Khaya senegalensis. Classification (NCBI taxonomy): domain Eukaryota; kingdom Viridiplantae; phylum Streptophyta; class Magnoliopsida; order Sapindales; family Meliaceae; genus Khaya; species Khaya senegalensis. The sequence goes on along the minus strand of CP135542.1, from coordinate 3,883,630 downwards.
TTCATCATTAAGGACAAAGATTCCATCAAAGGATTTTGGAACATCTCAATGGAAATTGTCTCTTGTCCACGCCTCAATAACATTATCCTTTTGCAAACTAAGATAGGACATTGAGAATTTCATTTTGTCCTTAAATCTGAAGAATAGAATGGATTAACATTTGTCTCTGAGCATTTGGTTGTTGACTCTTTTTACTAATCATCATATAGAGCAAGAGCTTTTTATTTGAGAAAGAAAAAGCAAGCCTCTTGTAATTCTTTTAAAAGTTAGATGATATAGTTCATCTCTTTCCATCAAATGGAGGAAAAGCAAATTATCCTTTACTATTGTTCCATCACTTAATCATCAATCTAATTGAGAAAACAAATTCATATATACATATATATATATATATATATATGTCATTAGCTTTTGAATCTTTAATACAATAAGAACTTTATCATAAATGATTGAATTAACCCACTTAAATCTTTTTTTTTTTCTTTCAATAACTTTTCTCCTAGTATGCTATGTATTTCACACCTTATCTATAACATGAGCAAGTGTTGGACTTAAGGAAGGATATATTTAGACACTGGATGATAGAGTTGTACTTGCCAAACCAATTAAAATTGTTGTGACTATATTGCACTCTTGTAGATCTTATTCATAAATTTAATAAGATCATATATATATTTTTTAATATATATGGACAATACTTCGTTTTATACTTCCATAAGATAAAACCCACAAGATTATGCAATGTTAATCAAATCATGATGGGCTCATAAAAATGAGACTATTTAATCATGCATGGTTATAGGACTGCAAGGTATGGTGTCTATAGTACTGCTAAGATCAATTAGATATTCGTTGTATCAATAGTGTAAGTGATCCTTAAATTTGATAACATCGTAGTTATCTTGTGGGTGAAATGCTATACTTTAGTACTATTCAATATAGATATAAATAAGATTCATTACGGATAGTTATTGGCTATGATAGAACAATCATAAAGATAGGTGAATGTTCAATAAAGAATCTATCAACTTTAGTACATTATAGGAGTATATTCTATATGAATAATAGAGATATAATTTAAGAATTTTTGGTTAAGGTGAAGTATAGGATTAAGAAATAGTTCTCAATGATGATATATTTTATGAATTATAATCTCAAGATTCATTGCACATAGCATTGAATTAGAGATTTTGATAGTTTGTGATAACCTTGATCTAGTTGAAACATAGTAAGACAACATGATTGAGTTGTATGGCAATTGATTATGGAAAGATTCATTTTGAAGCTTATTACTTCATTATAATCTAAGTTACCATGATACATTACTAGATGTCAATTTTGATATATAATACTTAGTTAATCATTAGATGATTTGTTCAATATTAAATGAATTAAAGAGTTTAATTCAGAATTTTAATATATCACTGAATTTATGGTGAACCTATTGAGTCATATTCAAATTGATAAGGAACTTACTTAAAATAATTTTCAAGTGTTAGAGAGAATTTTTAAATATTAGACCACTCAAATAAAATATATTTCTTAAAGTAGTATTATGATAATTTTAAAATGAATTAGTATATAATGAGATTATATATTAATTCATGAATCGTAATATATATATATATATAATGTGATTATATATTTTATCAAATAATTAACATATAATATAATTATATATTAATTATTAAAGTAAATATGTGTGATTCATTAAATGGACAATTGGCACAATTATGACCAATTAAGTATAATTTAAAATAAGTTTAAATTTTCTTTAATGAGGTATATGACTTACACACGAAATGTGTTAGTTTAACATATAAAAGGTAAAAAAGTTGTAAAAAATATGAGAATTTTCACAAAATTCGTAATAAGGAGTTTTTGCTCACATTTAGTGTTTTAAATATCAAAATTTTCACTTTTATCTTAAAGAAAACATATCCAAGCTCAAGTATATTCAATTAAGGGTGAACAAAATATAAAAGAAGATCTCCATAACCCTTCTAATACTTCAAAGAGTAGAATTTTTCAAAAAATTCAAGAAATAGATAGGTTGTTTAACTTTCAAGTTTTAAATTTTTTCTATCAATTTATTTAACATAAGATCTTGCGTAACAAGCAAGCTAAGAATTCTAATAGTGATATTAGAACATATGTTGCTTTATTGAATTGTTGATAGATATTGATAATATATGATCTTGAGATGAAATTAGTTTTGAGTGGTGTTCGGTTAAGCATGAAATTTTGTGGATTATTTTGGCACATGTTTAAGTTTTGATGAAGTGTATTATATATTTAATTTTGAAATTATAAAGTTATTAAAATTTTAGAAATTAATTGATGCATGATGATATTAAAGTTGTTTGTGCTGAAATTTTGAATAAAATGGCTAAAATCAACAATATTTGACTAGTTTAAGTGCCAAATGCTATGTTAAGTTTTCAATTGTAAAATACTTAATTAAGTGATTGTTTTAACTATATTCATGTATGTTCTGAACACAGCATAATGCATTCAAGTGTTGAATACATTATGGAATGAGCTAAACATTTTGTAAAATCTTGAAGTGTTAAATAATTTATATTAAAAGGAATACTGTTTATTTCATCAAGTGTTTGTTGTGCATATTTTGACTTGAATGTCATGTGAAGAATACACCCTATTTAAATTAAATATGTTGAGTTTGGAATGCAAGATCAAATTTTATGTCCTTAGTTGATGATGTGCTAATATATGTTGATGTATGTTTATATAACTGTGATATATATTTAAATTGATGAGACCATAATGAGTTAATTAGAATGAATCCCTGACATTGTTAAAATATTAAGTTATAAATATGAGATATTAAGAATAACTTATATAGCCTTCCACCATTTATGAGTCAGTTGAATTCATCTACCTGGTGTAGGTTTGTTATGTCATACAAGGATTACACTTTATTTAGATGTTATGGGTTAGGACATTGTACATATGATGTTGTGAGCTAAGTGTAATTATTTAACTTTATCATGTCATACAAAGATTAAATAATAAAGCTAAATTCATAAAGAAATGGTGGGCTTAACTTAATTAGAACAATATGATTTGTTGTGTCACATAAGATTATATATATTTTAGAGGCCGAATGAAATTAGAAGTTGCATGAGTTGTAATTAGTATAAGTTAACTAATTAAAAAACATGTGATTTGGTGTGTTACACAAGGCCAAAATGTTTATGTTAATTAGGATTTAAATACTCACTAAAGAATAAATGTCTTTATTTTTTTATTTGCTTATTAGAGAGTTATGCATTTTGATTAACATAGTAAGAGGCAATTAAGAATTAAGTCCATTTCTTGATTTATTCATTAATAATCATGTTTGCTATATTTTATGTTGTATGTTAATGTAGATTATAATAGTTGTTTTAACTAGTTTGCTTAAATGCATACTTGATGCTAATTTGCGTACTAGTCTTAATTTCTTAGATTGGTTATGCAATTTAAGAATTGTTCTTACTTGTAAGCGTGTTGCCTATATTCTTAACGAGTTAATGCTCACAAGTGTTACAAAAAAAGCATTTAAGGAAGAGAACGAAACGTTTTAAAAGTGGAAGGAGGATGAAGCTATTGCAAAGTGTTGCATGTTAACTGACATGACCAATGAATTGTAAAGACAACATGAAAGAATGGATGCTAGGTCCATTTTGCTTCTCCTTTAAGAGTTATTTAGAAAGCAAAGTCAAACGACTATATATGAGATATCTAAAGCTCTTTTTGGGCCTAGGATGCTCGATGATGCTTTTATGAATGATCACAATCTTAATGTGATTGGCTACATTGAACACCTTGCGAATTTAGGTTTTGTGATGGATAATGACTTATCTATTGATCTTATTTTCTAATCTCTTCCTTAAACCTTTTTCACTTTCAACATTTACTTTATTATGAACAAGATAGAATGTACTTTAGCCAAACTCTTAAATATGTTAAAAATGGATGAAATGTAAATCTTGTTTAATAAAAGTGATGTCATGATAAGTTAAAGTGGTACATCTTTTAACTCTATGAAAGAAAACTAAAAATTTAGCAAAAAGAAGAAACCACTTTGAGGAAAAAATGGAGTTCAAAAGACTAAGGCTACTGATAAGAAACCAAAAGGGACTTGTTTTCATTACGTCAAAGATGGACATTAAAAGAGAAATTTCAAAGTATATCTTACAATGAAGGTTAAATAGAAGCATGGTTGTTATTGAAATAAATTTGTCACAAAAGAATATTTCTTTATGGCTATTAGATGCTAGATTTGCATTTCATATTTGTAATGATGTGCAAATCTTGACAAATAGAAAATAACTTGGAAGCAATAAAGTGGACCTATGAGTGGGTAATGGTACAAGAATTGTTGCTTTTACTATAGGCAATGCTTATGTATAATTTTTTTCTCAAAAAGATTTAGTTTTACAAGAATTTTTTTTGTACTTAATATAGTCAAAAACATTGTACCATTTTCTAAACTAGATGTGATAGGTTTTCAACTATGTTTTGTAAATAATGGTTATACTATATTATTAAATAAAAATTTGTTTAGTAATAATACCTTACAAAATAATTTGTACATACTTGATGTTGCAAATACAATCTTATATATTAAATATACTGGTAAAAGAAAATAAAATAGCCTAAACATAACCTATTTTTGGCATTATCAGCTTGGTCACATTAGTGAGAAAAGATTGTACAAGTTAATTCAAGATGATTACTTGAATACAAATAATTATGAACCATTTGATACTAGTCAATTTTTTCTTATGGCCAAAATGATTAAAAACCCTTTGTTGGATATAGGGAAAGAATATCAAATGTATTAACTTTAGTTCATATAGATGTATGTGGACCAATGACGGCATATGCTGGAGACAGTTATTCTTACTTCATTATATTTATTAATGATTTCTCGATATTTGGATATGTGTTCTTGATAAAACAAAAATTCAAAACTTTTGAAAAGTTAAAAAAATTTAAAACAAAGTAGAAAATCAAATGAGTAAAAGTATTAAAATATTTCGATCAAATCAAAGAAGAGAATACTTAAGTAATGAATTTTTGTATTATTTTAAAGCTTATGGAATTGTGTCCCAATGGACTTATCTGGCCACACCACAACTTAATGGTGTATCTGAAAGGAAAAATTGTATATTATTAGGTATGGTAGGTTCATGATGAGATTTTCTGATTTTCTTATATCTTTTTAGGGTTATGCTCTAGAAACTGTAAATATCTATTGAACAAGGTTCTAACAAAATCAATGTTAAAAATTTTATATGAGATATAGAAAGATAAAAAGCTTAACTTTAAGTATATTAAAGTTTGGGGTTATCTTAGTTATATTAATAGGCTTAATCTAGATAAACTTGATTTAAGGAGTGTTAAATATAAGTTTATGGAATATTTAAAAGAGTTTATTAGATATCGATTCTATCATTGCTCGTCTAGAGGAAACTATTTGAGAAAATGTAAATACACAAATTCATAAGTTGACTAAGATTTCAAGTTCATCTGAGAGATATGTAGGATATATTGACAAAGGTGAATATGAAATCCACCTCACATCAGAGAAAGATCCTAAAACCTATGAAGAAGCGATAGTTAATATTAATCCTGAGAAATGGCTTGATGCTATGAAATTCGAAATAAACTTTATGTCTCTAACCAACATTGGTCAATGCAACATAAAGTATTATATCTATAGGTTGCAAATGGGTCTTTAAGAGAAAAATTAGAATTACAAGAAAGGTGAAAACATATAAAGTAAGGTTGATAGCAAAAAGTTATCATTAAAGACAAAAAATTGATTTTGACAAAACTTTTTCACTAGTAGCCATGCTTAAATTCATTTGAATTATTTTGACCATAACTGCATACTATGACTAGGAGATATGGTAAATGGATGTTAAAATAGCTTTCTTTAATGAAAATCTTGAATAAAATGTGTACATGACATAACCTGAAGGTTTTGCATTCATTACATATCCTTATAAAGTATACAAGTTACAAAGGTTTATTTATGAACTTAAACAAGCTTTTCATTCTTGAAATATCAATTTTGATGAGATAATTCAAATCATTTGATTTGATTAAAAATTTGAATGATTTATGTGTTTACAAAAAGGTTAGTGAGAACAAGATTACATTCTTAATATTATATGTACATGTCATATTATTAATTATGAATGAATTTGGCATGTTATAATCAGTAAAATTTTGGTTATTGAAAAACTTCTTCATGAAAGATTTAAGTGAGGCATCCTATATTTTGGGAATAAAAATCTATAAAGATAGATCTAATAGAATGTTAGGCTTGTCCCAATCATAGTTATATAAATAAAGTGTTAAAAGGGTTTAGTATGAAAAACTCAAAAAAAGCACACATAACGTTGAGTCATGCAGTTTATCTCTTTAAAGAAATGTCCCCAAAGACTTAAAAGAAGAAAGAGCACATATGAGTAAATTTTCATATGCTTCAGCTATAAGATCTATCATATATGTTATGTTATGTACGAGGCTTGATGTAACATATGCTTTAAGTATTATAAGCAAATATTAGACGGATCTTAGTGAGGGTCACTAAATAATAGTAAAAAATATTTTTAAGTACTTAAGAATGATTAAAGAGATGTTTCTTATTGTAACATCTTGAAATTTTTATATTCCTAAAACCTTGTCATGGAGTTATAATACGGCATTTTTGAGAGTTTTGATAAAAGAGAGAGTTGACCGGTATTCGGGACAGCATACTGTATAAGCAGAAAATACAGTATTTCATTACCGGTATAAAAAATTTGACGACGGAAGCGAAAAGCTGTAATTTTCATCGTGCGTGCCTGACTATATAAGCGGGACGGGGTCGGAAAATCCGAAAAATCAATTTCACTTTTTTCCTCCATTTTCTTTCTTCTCTCTCTCCTCCCCACGGTTCTCTCTCCTATGAACAGTGACTTTTGTCACCGGACCTCGGATCACCTCATCACCGGCGTGTGGAGGACCGCCGGGCCGTTGCGAGTGCAACGCCGTCAACCCCGCCCTGATCGCCGTTGCCACGCGCCCTCACGCGCCGCTCGAAGCTCTACCGACGTAAACTTTGACCGGCAATTCACGGCGGAAGACGGCGAGTTGACCGACACCTCCAGTGCGTCTGGCACCGTCTCGCCGCCCTCTTCACGGTGGTGTACCCCGTTCCGGCATGTGGTCACCGGATTCCGGCGTGGGAAGGCTAATCGGAAATGGGTGTTTTCGATAAGATTTCCGGCGATTGGTGTAGTTCCGATGAAATCTGAACCTACCAGTGTGCTCTCTGACACTCGTACTCCGATACGGTATGTTTAGATTTCAATTTGGAATGAGTTTCGATGATGATTTTAGGGTTCAAAGTAAGTACCTTAAAATATGAAATTTTAGGATGATTGGTGATTTTGAAGGCTTTAATTTGTGTTTTGTAGCATATGGACACCATGAACAGCATCCTGACATCGTAAGGGTCGCGGTGGTATATTCCGTTCGTGAAACGGAAATCGAAATTTTGTGGGTTAAATAGTGACTATGAATAGTGCCGGTAAACAATAACTTACATGTTTTTCGAGAAAAACCCGTAGCGTACGGAGGAGTATTTCGAACGCGTATACCCTCTCCAGGACAACTTTTCATTATTCGTATAGGCACTTGGTACCCGGAGGTAAGATAATATAATATTTAAATTGAGAAAAAATAGGTTTTTAATATTTATAATATTTATAATTGCATGAATGTACATCATAGTAATGGGTTAAATTGTAGAAAAGTCTCATTGACGGGGAATGGGCATGATTGTACAATTAGAAGTGTTAATATCCGTTTGTTATATAGATATATATATAGTTATAAGCGTAATACCATTACCGTCGACTTGCAGTGCTAGATTAGGTATTCTAAAATACCCATACGGCATTGTATGTCCTATGTTTGTATTTACATATATTTATATGGTAGGAACGCTTGTGTATGCATACGTAATTATGCCCTTATGATGGAATGATTGAGTAGATGCTGCATTCGATGTTTTGCAATGCTATTCGAATTAACATGTGTGCATACGTTAGTATATTATAATTACTGTGCCGTAGTAAGGTAATAAGTGTATTTTTACTTGTGATGACGTGTTGGGATTGCGTGTAATGACGCAATATATAATAATCGATTAAAATATGTTTCTGCGAATTTGTATTAATAGTGGTATAGGGTATCCATGTGTTTGAATTGTAATATATTTCTGTGTTTTATCTTGATTGTCTTATGGTTTATTTATATGCCAGAGTGGAATATATTTTTATAACTAAGTACTACTAGCCTTACGACAAATCCATACGTATGAAGTCCTTTTAGAATATAAGGACTAATAAATGTGTTGTATAGGTAATTATATTACCTATCATGAAATTACTAAAATGCTGCTTGATTAATGTAGGCAAAATGGTCATGTTGTTATGACTGAGTCGACTATGAATAAATCTGTGTGGATAATTGGTATAATTAGGATAATTATGGATCGGTAGTTTTTCCGTTACCCTAGTAAAGCCGCTCAGGACAGAGCAGTATCATTATAATAAGATTGTGGTGCCCTTCGAGGTATGTTGAACCCACAGCAGCTCCGGATTGATAATAAGATTGTGGTGCCCATTGAGGTATGTTGAACCCACAGCAGCTCCGTATTGATAGTAAGACTGTGGTGCCTTTCGAGGTATGTTGAACCCACAGCAATTAAAAAATGATAATAAAAACCATGGTGCCCGCGGGGTATGTTGAACCCATGGTTAAAAGCGGCTGTTTTTCATAGCGTCCTTGGGTACGTGCAACCCATGGTAGAACTAATTATCCTGTTGGTCTGAGGAATCCGGTGTGGGCGAATGACCATTGTATACATATATTGAAGTGTACGGTGGATATCATGTCCACGATTCATAATTTACTTAATTATGACAAATTTATAAGGAAATGAATCCGTGTGCCTATTAGATTCAAACTGTATGGTAGAATACTTCTATCTGCTAAGAGTTGCTTGTGTTAGTGTGAATTGCAATGAGACAGTAACACGTTGTGTTTTATTTTGTGTGGAGACTGTCATGGTTTTATTGTGCAGGTAGGGCAGCTTATATGTATAGGCAAACTCTTGCCGAATTCCTATAAGAAATACTATTCATATAGCTATTCATGACCTTCCTTTGTATTATGGTTTTCATATGTAAAGGTGGGTCTAGGATTACCTTTAATTGCAGTCACAATCGGGTTTTCGTTATGACTGTAAATGGCAGAAATGGTTGAAGTCTGATTACACCTTGACAGGTCTCAATTATTTAAGAGAGAACTTAACTTTGTAGAAATAGGAAGCTAGCATTAGCTTGAAAATGGAAAGTTAGGAGTTAAATAAGATAATGGGTTAGGCAATATCTAGGCCGCGTCACTTTTAGTATATAGAATCTTATCTAGCGCACCGGTATGCTTGTGAAACGAAAAGAATATGGGTGAATCCATAATAGATTAAAGATCATGTGAGAAGTTTGAGGATATTGTTAAAAAGGTGTATTGGATGTATTGCGGGTCATTTGATTTATTAGTTTACACGTTTATAAGTGTGTTTATGAGTTTATATTGTTATCATCCGTACACGTTAGCGAACGACTAGAATTAAATTGATATGTGTCCTTATAATAGTATAGTCAAGGTTTAATGTAGGTGAAAGAATTCCTAGTATGGGGTAAAGAATGGAGGACGTGTATTTGTGATTATAGTATAACTGTCAGGTTGTCTTGCTTCAGTGAAAATAAAGTGATAATATGAATGTATGATAACATAAATTGGTAATGAACCAGTATTAAGATAATTGTGATACGTGGATCGGATATGTATGTTCCATCTCCCTCAGCTGGGCTTGTAAGCCAGTTTCTAATGGAGGTGTGACGTTAAGACTGTGGTACCCTGAGAAGTAGGTGGAATCCACAGCTGTCCTCCAAATGGCCTGTGGCCTAGAGTAACAACCATGATCCATAATGTTCCTTAGTATAATCGATCACTTGTAAACGCAATAAAATTTCTATCACCAACCTTCCAAGGGTGGAAATGGCATACAAAAACAGTGTTATCGTTTTTACTAATACCTTCGGTTGTATCTATATTTAGGTGTTTGAAATATTTATATCCTATGTGGGTATTGATTGTGTGCCCGGGATATTTTGGTTATCTCGAGCCGAGTGTATAATTGATATTGTGTGGTTATACCGGCTTCTAAGCAGTTCCTCTATATGGGGCCGCGACATTAGTTGTTATCTATACGAATAACTATGTAATAATTTTATATGGTCATGTAGGTGTTCGTTGATAAAAATAGAAATAGAATTTAAACGGACACAGGTGATAAAGTGATTCATTTAGAAAATATATTATTTGAGATTGTATTATCTGTGTATGGTATATCATGAGGAGTGTTACTCTGATTGAGATATTTATACAGAATTCATAGATGACATAGTACTTAGAGTTCTAAAGGAGATGATATGATATCTTGTGTACATTATTGAGCATATACTTGTCGGTACATGTACATTGATATGTGGACATGCATTTACTTGTGTGTGTGGAATTGTGTGAAATGGCCAAAATAAGTAGGGATTCAGGTAACATGCTCCTTCCTTTATTTAAGTATTGTATTATCTTACTGAGCCATGTGGTGTGCTTACCCCTTTGTGGGATTATTATTTTCAGGTGAATACGGTATATCAGTAGCGGTTCCAGAAAGTGCAGTTGAGGCAAAGATTTTCGGACGGGACATAGTATATCTAAGGTTTAGGCCATTGTTATGTAATTTTATTTCTGTGTACTCTGAAGTATTAATTTCATTAAAATGCATAACAATTATTTAGAAAAAAAAATAATACTATTTTAGTTGTTACTATTTATGTGGTTAGTTTTTTTTATAAACTCTTTTGAATAAATGAAAACTTCGCTTCACTATAAGAAAGCGTTGATTTTTGTCTTTTCGATAATTTCAATGTACTATATGCCACATGAATAGAAATGAAAGGAAGGGGGTGTTACACTTATATAAGGACAAAATGACTTAAAACTCGAGAGTTACATTGACTTTAGTTTTTATCCAAATAAGGATGACAACAAATCTACTTTAGGATACATGTATGTCTTTGAATGGTGGAGTAGTAAGTTGAAAAAGTTCCTAACAGGAAACTATTACAAATTCCAAAATTGAAGTGAAGTACATTGCAACTTTAGAAATTATAAAGGAGGGTGTTTAAATGAAAATTTTTATTGCTAAACATGGTGTAATTCTTACTATTGTTAATCCCATCCCACTATACTATGATAATAATAAAGTTATAATCATGCAAAGGAACCAAAGTCTTATAAAAAATTCAAACATATCTTACAACAATTTCATATAATCTGTTATATTGTTAAAAAAGGTGACCTTCTAGTTGTCAGGGCGAACAGAGGATAATATTTATAATTTATATCTAATTATAATGAATTTATACTTATAAGATAAATATATTACTAGCATTATTTTTAAATATTCCTAGTTATAAGACTTTAGAGTAAGAACTTTCTAGTACTAGATAGACATGTACATACTATGCCTATTTGATGAAGAGAATGGTTGTTCTCATAGACTACTTATGTATGGGCACTAAAGTAAGTGTATACATGCCCATTAGAAAATAAATTCACTGAACTAACTCATAGCAAAAATATACAAATGGTAATTGTATTTAACTATTAATTGGACATTCTTTGTATTAATTGTGTAAGTAAACAACATAGTTATCTTTTAGGTAAAATGTTATATTTTGATACTATTTAGGATAAATTTGAATAAAGTTTATTACGAGTAATTATTGCGTATGGTATGACACTCATATAGTTAGGTGAATGTGCAATAAGAAACCTATCACCTTTAATACATTATAGGAGTATACTCTATGTGAATGATAGAGATATAATTCAAGAAATCTTTGGCCAATGTGAAATATATGATTGAAAAGTAGTTCTCAATGACAATACACATTATGAATTATAATATCAAGATTCATTATATATAGCATTGGGCATAAAGGTTTTGATAGTTTACTATGACCTTAACCCAATTGGAACATAGTATGATGAAAGAATTGAATTGTATAGCAACTAATTATGGAAAGGTTCATTTTAAAGGTTATTAATTCATTATATTTTGAGTGGTCATGATATATTTCTAAATATCTATCTTGGTCTATATATATATATATTTAATTAATCATGAAATAATTTATTAAATATCAAATGAATTAAAGAATTTGATTCAAAATTTTAATATACATTTATTATCGATTTATAATAAAATCTATTGAGTCACATCTAAATTGATAGGGAACTTATTTGAGATAATTTTCAAGCGTTGGAAAAATTTTTTAAGTGTTGAATCATTTAAATATAACACATTTCTTAAAAAAGTATTATATTAACTTCTAAATGAATTAGTATATAATGAGAGCAAAAATCCAAAATTAGAATTTTGAAAATTTTCTTGGTATTTCAACATTCTTCTCACCTTTTATATGTTAAACTAACACTTCATGTATAAGTCACATGCTTTTATTAAAATAAATTTGATTTTATCTCAAATCACACCCATTTGGTCATAATTGTGCTAAGTATTAACTTGTAATTATGCCACTTATCTACTTAATAAATCACATATATTTATTTTAATAATTAATATATAATCATATTATATATTAATTATTGATAAAATATATAATCACACAATATATATTACAATTTACAAATTAATATATAATCTCATTATTTACTAAGTCATGTAGATATTACCATAATACTATTTTAAGAAATATGTTATATTTAAGTTGTTCAATACTTGAAAATTCTCTCCAACAATTAAAAATTATCTAAAGTAAATTTTTTTATCAATTTGGATGTGACTCAATAGATTCATTATAAAGTTGATAGTAGACGTATATTAAAATTTTGAATTAAACTTTTTAATTCATTTGATATTTAATAAATCATGTGATGATTAACTAAATAAGTATATAGATTAAGATTGACGTATAATTATGTATCATGGCCACCCGAATTATAATGAAGTGATAAGTTTCAAAATGAATTTTTTTGGTAATTCATTACCATGTAATTCAATTTTTCTATCATACTATTCTCCGATTAGATTAAGGTCATAGTAAATTATCAAAATCTTTATATCTAATATTAAGTATACTAAATCTTGATATTATGATTTATAAGGTGTATTGTCATTGAGAATTACTTCTTAATTTTACACTTCACCTTAGTTAAGGATTTTTTGAATCATATTTCTATCATTCACGTAGAGTATACTTCTAATAATATACTAAAGGTGATGGATTTCTTATTGAACATTTATCTATTTTCATAAATGTCATATCATACTCAATAACTACTTGTAATAAACTTTATTCAATTCTATCTTGAATAGCATCAAATTATAGTATTTTACCCATAAGATAATCATGATGTTCTCAAGTCTAAAGATTACTTGCACTATTGATACAAAGCATGGTCAATTGAGAGTTAAATACAATTATCATTTGGACATTTTTACTATGAGTCAATCTAATGAACTAATTTTCTAATAAGCATATGTACAATTGCCTTAGTGTCTACACACAAGTGATTTATGAGAACAAAAACCATCTTCACCAATTAGGCATAATCTATACTAGTTTATCTATTACTATAAAGATCTTACTCTAAAATTCTCTGACTAAAAATATTTAAGAACGATGCTACTAATTTATTTATCTCATAAGTATGAGCTCTTCATAATTAGATATATATCGCTAACACTTTACGAACTTTATATTTTATATATATGTGTGTGTGTGTGTGTGTGTGTGTGTGTGTGTGTGTGTATTAATGATAAAAGTACATGTCATAAGTAAAATAATTTATTAATAATCAAAAAATTTATAAGAAAAAATACCTATCATAACATCATATATTTGACTTGTAGAGCACAATTTTAATATTGGGGTCTTATTGATATTTTTTATTATAATTTTTTTAAAAAAATTTATCTTGTAGTCAATATTATTTCATAATAATATTACTAATTCTAAGGTCATATTTATTAATTAATAAATTTTGGAGGATTTATTTTATTATTTTTAGGATTATGCTTAATTTCTTATAGATTATGAAATTATTGTAAGTAAGAAATTTAATTATTATCATTTGGACTAATAAATATTATTATTAATTCTATTTAAGAGGTAGTACTAAGGACAAAAATAAATTAGCAAAAGTATAAAGCAGTTGGTTGTTCGGATTTGTGAGGTAGGTAGTTATATGCAATTGAAATATTTTTAATTTTAAAATCTAAAAAATAGAGCATTGAAATAACTTTTGGCATCACTTAAAGGATTGAAGCCATATTCGTAGGGCAACAATCTTTCTAGATAGGTCAAAATATTAGAAGAAAATTAAAAAAAAAAGACTGATTAAGTTCAAAAAAACTAGCAGACTAATCTTATTTTATTTAAAATTCAAGCATGTGCGTATGAATTTTTTAAAATTTGTATACGTGTTAATTTGATAAATTATTTGTTGAATTAAGATGAAATAATTTCATATGAAAATTTTATTTACATGAATTCAACAAATTATATTTCAATTATATGTGTTGTGTTTAATTTGAATTCGTTTGAAGTGATTATTAGAGAAGAATAAAATTAATTTTTTGTAATTTTATTGAAAAATTTAAAATGTTATTATTTTCATTAATTGAGCAATATATTGAACATGAAATTATTATGGTTGTGATTAGTTAAGCACTAATAACTTTGAACATATTTTTATCCTAAAATAAAAATTTATAAATAAAAAATCAAGTAGGATGACAATCCCTAAAAATAATATCCCAAAAGTATGTTCACTATTAGGATAATGGTCCTTGAAAATAATACTTTAAAAGTAGTATAATTATTTTGAGATGGTAGTCTTTAAAAATAGTGTTCTAGAAATATACATAAAATTAATTAAATAAAAATTGCATATAATAAAGTAACCATCATTTAGTTTATCCTATTTAGTCGTTAATTTTGAAATTTCTTATATGTTATTTATTAAAATTTAAAAATTAATCATATTATGTTCATCTTTATAAATGTTTATTTTGTAAGAAGAAGCTCTATTAAAAATTTTAGAGAATTAGGGGCGTGACAAAATGGATGTGTAGAAATGGTCAATAAAAAACTAAAGAAATACACACACACACACACATATGTAAGTGTGTGGATCAACCAAAAGGTGTCATTATCAAAGGTTAATGGTGCAAAGTCTACATAATTAAAAGATCCATATACACACGTAGTAAATAATTCTCCAGATAGAATTATCTTAGGTTTCACCAATCTATAATAACATATGGTTTAAGGATAATTTTATAATATTATCTTTATATTAAATGATATTTTATTGGTTGAAAATAATAAAAAATTTATCTTAACTATAAATAAATGTGTTATCTTTATATTTTGAAATAAAAGATATGATAAAACAACCTATATTTTGAGAATTAAAATTCAAAGAGATCATTCAAAGAAATTTTTATCTCTATCACAAGAGACATAGATTACTCTTTAAAAATTCAATATAATTTCTAATAAACCTATGAATACTCAAATTTTGAAAAGACAATTTATTAGCCTTATTATATGCCTTAAAACCCAGCAATGGAAAGAAATAATAATAAAAGTTTACTATGCCAGTGCTATAAGAAGTCTCATGTAAGTTATGATGTGTACAAGGTTTGATATTTGTTATGTTATGGTGATTTGGATGAAAAAAAATAACGTTAGTATATGTAATTTTATTAGGTTGTTGTGCTATTTAATGCAATAATAAGAAACAAATATGCATAAATCTATCTATAATAGAAGTTGAATTTGTAACATGCTCCGTAGTAGTGCATGAGGCATTTTAAAAATTTCTTAAAGATTTCAAGATTGTCAAAAATGCTTCAAAGCTGGTGATAATATAATGTGTGAATTAAATAGTAATATATTATGCCAATAAAATATTACAACAAATCAAAATATGTGGAGACAAAATACATTTTTATTAGAAATATTGAAGTATTATTAAATTTACACACATTCTATTAGAATATAATGTTATCAAGTTTAGATTAACTTTTTTACACAAGTGGTCATTTTTGTCAATATGTGAGCGAGTTAAAATGATATATAAGAAATAAAAGATAAAGGTAATAATTTATTATGATAAAGCTAGTAATATATATATATATATATATATATATTAGGTATTGTCTTTACAAGATTAAGATGAGATTTTTATTAATTTGATATTTAAACCAAACATGATAATAATTGTTATCATGGAAAACCTGATTATCCACATTTGAAATCTTAATTTATTGCAAATGAGTGTATTACTAAGAAATCAAGTTTTGTGATTGGTTAGCGACTAAACTTAAAACTATACAGTAAATGAAATTAAAAATGTATATATTCTTTTTTATATAAAATTTATATGCTTTTTAAGTGACAAAATAAAATATGAGTGAACGAGTCATTGTCTCCTTGTTGTGTAAGTTTAATTGAGATTAAAAAAACTGATCTCTACGTGTATCTTATATGATTATTCACTATATTTTTTAAGTATTGAATTAATGGTTTCTGCTATAGTATGTCATCTGTGGTTATAACACCATGCAATCTATGAAACATGTCTTAAAAAATAATTGATTTGAAACTAAAAAACATAAATGTGATAAGAAGATTTATTTTTTTGGTACTTACATCAAACATATATTCACTAGTTGACTAGTTCTTAATAAAGGGATTAAATAGGATATAACTAATGTAATAAAATATGGTTGAAATATAATGAATAAAATTTGAAGATCTCTTGTATATACTTACAATTTAGAATATTAACTCTTGTACATATATTATTGTGCATTATTAAATTTATGATCAATACAATATATTACTCGTATGAAGACTATATTATAAATTAGTGTCAATTCTCATTATTTTGTTTATTATTGCTCAACATCCCATTGCGTGTAAGTGGGAGACGTCGAAATTGGATTAGGCACCCATTATGTGTTGTTCAATAACCCCAACCCAGGTCTTGAGGATAAAAATGCCTCAAGCAATTGCACTCTCCCACATTCACAAAGAAGAACCTATAAAATGGGTAAGATGAGTTTTAGTGTTAGCTGTCTTTTGGGAAAACAAAAAACAGAAAAGAGGGAGAGTGCAGAGAAGATAGAAGATTAGAGAAAGCCTTAACATTATTATAATCGGGGAGAGAATTCTTTCCTAGTCTACAATTGAACTCCAAGCTGCGATGCGGTTATGAAAGTTAAAAAGTATAGGAGCCCATTATATACATACTGTTAATTGTATTTATATAAATGTTTGAATAAAAAACACATTCTTCATGTATCGTATTGAATGGGTACGTGGGAACAATCGTTGATGAACTTAATTTATGAAGTCAATATTATCATGATCATACAAGGCAAAGATGGTTGGATGATTGACCACCAAAATATCTTCGAACTCTCAACTATATGATATGGGTCACATTTGCTTTTAAAAAGATGTTAAAAATACAATCAAAAAGTACATGATTATAGACGAGGCCCGCTTTTGTGGTAAGTAACTAGAGTCAGATAAACTATAGTTAGTCCAACTAAATGAAATAACAAAATAAGTTAAGAGTTATAATTACTATAAAAATGTATATGTACCTTAAATATATAAGGATAATAGGAAAAGAAAATATCTTAAAAAAATTACAAATTATAGAAAAGAAATACCTAGAAAGAATTATGTAAGTAGATTTAAAAATAAAAAGTCACCAATAAAAAAATGTAAATGTTTTATATGTGGACAAATAGAATATTATGCTAAAGAATATAGAAGTTAAAAAGTAGACGTAGAAAGAGTATCAGCATATAGAGATTTTCTCATTTTTTCCACTCAACTCTGCCTTCAGCATATTTACCTCTTGTTGGAGTTTCTGAGGTGTTCAAGGAGAGAGTCCAGTTGGTGGAGAGGTTAAAAGGGTCATTCTGAGATGTTCTTCTGGCTGAATATCAATGACATGTGATGATTAAAATCACATCTCTACATCTCGATATTAAATGCATCAACCAAAGGAGACCATTTGCATTTTTACCAATAAATTAATTTACGTATTCTTTGTAAATTTAAAATTAACAATAATCTTTAATAACTATTTTGCTTTTATTTTAGCGTATTAAATGCATAAAGTATTCACACCTAAACTTAGCCTCTCATGTCGCAATAACTATGGATAAAACACTTGCCAAACATTTTTCTAAATTATTTTTAATGCCAAAATAATGGTTTGAAAATCAAATAAATTTTATCATTCAAGTATGTTGTTATGTTAATATGCAAATTATGCATTTCTTTCAAAAAGGAACACTACATGCATATTTGACGGTGCTAATCGATATTATATAATTATTAAACTAAAAATATAAATACTTATCAAGTTTAATTAATATTATAAATAATTTTTAATTTAGTATACAATTATATATTAATAAAAGTAGTACTTAACATATTCTCAGGTAACATTGAGCATTTTAATAAATTTTTTTTAAAAAGTGTTAAATAAAATGTGCTAAAATATATAAGTATTTATATATTTTATAATTTTTTTTCTTTAAATAATCCCTAATCAATCCTCAAAAAAGGTTGATTCTTTTTTTTTGAATTTTCTTAATTAATTTATTCGTTTACACATTTTAATATTTTTTTTTTCTTTTAACACTCAACTCTATATAAGTTTTATAGATTAGTGTTTGAAATGAAAATTACACAATCCCATTAGAATTAAAAAAAAGATTAAGTGTATTGTTTTGGCAACAGAAATAAATAAAGGCAAATGACAAATGTCAACAATTATGATTTTGATTGCATAAAAGGAGGGATTTTCATTTTCTTTCCGAGAAGCACATGTATGTGTGTATTGTATATCATCATTAAATAACATTGTCATATGATACAATAATTAATTGCTCTGCAAATATTAGGTTCATACAACCGTATGTAAGCAAATTCAATATTCATATGATTTTCAGGAGAAGCAACTTTGAGTACCTAATCATTCATCCTGTACTTTTGTGATAATGATCGGTTCCCTATTATATGATGCAAAATGAAGTGATAAATTAAAATAGCCAATATCACACATGCAACGTCC
Source organism: Khaya senegalensis (assembly GCA_032402905.1). Taxonomy (NCBI): domain Eukaryota; kingdom Viridiplantae; phylum Streptophyta; class Magnoliopsida; order Sapindales; family Meliaceae; genus Khaya; species Khaya senegalensis. The sequence continues at coordinate 3,864,298 of CP135542.1, read as the reverse complement.
AAACCATTTAAAATTGACTGATATTAATGAAATTGACGCTTCAAAATCCTATTGATGGATGGTTAGGTGGTCAATGTTTTGAAACAGAAACAAGGAAACAAACTAGCAACTCTTCTGTACTGATAAAAGAGCTCGAGGAGGCTCTCCTCAGTCTCTCATATCACCCACGTAACTCTTTCCACATTTTGGATTTTGTTATGCAGCACGCACACAAACAATTATGCATGCAAGATGATATCCACTCAATTGTCACCCAAGAGAAAGTCTGGGAGGCATCTTCTCCACGAAAACTCACCATAGTACAAAGTTGATCACTATTCAGTCAAACCTTTTTTGTCAAGAATTTAGCTATGATACCCATGGGCATTGTTAGCTCCAAAAAAAAAAAAAAAAATGTGTATTAAACTTAAAACCATCTTTGTAAAACTTAAAACTACAAAAAAAAAAAAAAAAGAATTAAAACATATAACACAAATGTTAAACAGTACTTAAAATACGTAATAAAAAACTTAAAATATATAGTAAATAGTATTTAAAATATACATGAAAAACTTAAAATACCCTTTGGAAGAGTTGAAAAAAAGTGAATAACATTATTCGCATCTATGGTAACTAAACCCTTTTGTCAATGGATAAAGACTTCACTAGCCCCAAATGTAATCCCGTTTGCCCACCTCCCAATTTCACAATAGCTATTCATACATGTAATATATTTTTTTTTAACAAAAAAATTGAAACCCCATAAAACCTAATTGCTCAAAATTGTTTCCTCAATTAAAATACCTACTACCAAAAATAGCAATTGCAGTGCACTGTAGATCCGGTAATGATCATGAGATTTCACTCCTAGCTAAGCTCCTTTCACTGAAACCACAAGCAATCCATTAATCCGCACCGATATCAACACCATTCCGCTTCAGGTGCTCCTTGGCCTCTATAACGTCCTAAACGCAAAAAATAATTTACAAATCCATCAAGCACATGTGCAAGTTAAATAGAGGTATTATAAAACTCATGCAAAAGCATCGATTATTAAACGAAGGTTTAGGAGAACATATGACCAGATCTCTGAAAAAGCAAATTATTACTATCACCTCTTTATCAGATTTAAATAAGCATTTCAAGTATTACAAATCAAAATTACAATTTCAGGTTGTTCTTCGTATTAGGATCACTAGAAAGTCATTTAAGCATTCTCTCTAACAAGAGACTCAACAAACTTTTAGTGCATTTAACATTTTTTTATGCCCAGACATCCCAGTGTTTCCTTCAGTTACAGAATTGGGGAAATATTTCAGATCCTACACCAGAGGTAATTGGGAAACTTGTAAGACATAATATACCAAGTAGTTAATTCCAAAGGGATCTGAAACTTTGATCTCTTGGTTGAAAACCAAGGGCAACACCATTCAAACCACATATCGGTGTTCTTAAACTCGAACAAAGTTTTGCCTCTTATCTTTTTCTATTTCAGGATTGATAGTATTGTATTGATAGTATTGTATTAATATCAGTGAAATCTAAAACACAATCCTCATTCTAATAGTAGAGAGAATCAGGTAACCGATCAATCCTAGAATGCCAAAGGCCTACGTATTAAATGGCATTGAGGTATCCATAAAAGTGGGAAAATTTCCAATTACATGCGTGATTATATGCACCGTGCCGAACAGAAAATCTCAATATTATGGCCATGCACCAAAAAGAGAAAAAAAAAAAAAAAAAATAGCTGTACTCCTTTCACCTTTCAGAAAACATTTCTTTGGAAAAGTGAACAATTTTATGATCAAACAAAAGATTGGTATCTACTTATTAAGGACATTGATAGTACTAGCCTCATTCTAAGTTGACAAAAACAAAAAAAGTAAAATACCTGCTGCAATACTACTGCTTCTTGAGGACAAGTTGGAAAACACATCACACCAATTCCAACCATCAATAAACCATAGCATCCTAGGGACACAACAAAATAGATGGGCAGCTGACAGAAAAATAGGAAGAGGATAAGGTCAGCCTTACCTAGTAAGAAAAATATAAAAGATAACATGCAAGAGCACAAATGGACATATGCATACATACATACACACATATGGGCATGCATCCACACAAACAAAATAAGAACCTAAGAAAAACACTCACCAACCATGCATGGCTATGAGGGATAACAGATGTCTGCAAGAGACCAATCCAGAAGGCAGTGATGGTCACCAATAAAGTCAATATCTTTACAACATGCTTCATTGAAATTGCAATGAAAAAATGCTCCACAATCCTGATCATGTTTCAAATAAGTTAAAAAAATTTAGATTGAAACAAGGCATTGTGGTCAAACTGTAATATATTGCTAGCCTTATACTTGCACTCAATGTTGGTTAAGTGGTATAAAAGCTGCATAGTGCATGCATCAAAGATTCAAGAACCAATGATAATCCTCATGCATGCAACCACAAATGTGGATGTGCCCAATGCACTCATATATACTATTATAGAAAGAATCAATTGTTGATTATACAATCACATCATGATGAGAATAAAAGCATATATAATGAAATAAACTTTCTGAGAAGTAGATTTAACTGAAAATTGCATCCCCAAAATAAAATCACTGGAATATCAATTTTTTCGAAATTGACATTCCCACAAAGAGTGGTCTCAGATAAATGTTAAGAAAGAGCACAAAATATGGTTGAGAATTTGATTGGTGAAGACAATAATGTATCAAAATAAATCTGAATGCACCACTCTATAATCTGATCTGAAAAATATCAGACCTACCAAAATCTAGATTGCACCTCAAACCAGAAGATGTGCTAGCAAATCACTGTTTTTAATTCTACTAATGAAATCTCCAAAGTGTGACAAAAAGGGAGTTGTCTGTCAAATACAACCATTTATTCATCACAGAGATCTTCATTTTGGGTCATCACTTAAGAAGCAAATTACAGAGACATGAAAAATGTATCAAGGTGAGGGAAAAAAAAAAAGAATAAAAAAAAAAAGAAAAGAAGAGAGAGAGTTAAAAATCAATCAGTTACCAGAATCTGACATCAGAAGAGATAGATCAAAGATGATAATTTCATTAATTCATTAAAAATGATTCAAAGCCCTTGTGCAATATGTCAATCATCATCTGGCAGTTTAAAAGAAAAACACAATGTCTCTTAAATCTAAGATATTCAACCACTGCAAAATTAAACCTAAGAGAAAGCCCAAAACTAGATCATAAGTACTGTAAATTAAGACAAATAAACAATTGCATGAATACAGTACAATGCCAAAATCATATAGACATAGCCATCAGCAGGGATTGTAAATGAAACTTTTTCACAGTCCCCTTGTATTATACTACAGAATTACAGGACTCAAAGCCCTTGCGCAATGTCCCAAGCATCATCTGGCTATCAAAAGGACTTGGAATCACCCGATTTAACAAAATGAAACTTCAAATTTCATAGAGCACATCACAATTTATATTCATGCTTTGAGAATCAAAAATAAGTTGACCGTTTACGCTGCACTTACTTAATCTGTATTTTGAAACATGCCAGCTCTATGTCAAGCTCTTAAATACATGAATCCGCAAAGCAGATCGAGAGTCATCATCTTAAGCAGATCAAATGATTGTAAGATAATATTTCCGCAAGGAAAATTTTAGTAACTTTCTATGATTCTGAGGAATCAATCCCCACTTCATCGTTCATCTCTTTCCTCACACCACGCCCACACACCCCCCTCCCCACCATAAAAAAAAAAAAAAAAAAAAAGGAATGACAGCAGAAATCTAAATCACCTAGAAAACAAAAAATTCAAATCAATTGGCTAGCATAATCCAGTTTATAAAGCTCAAACAAACAAGCTGCATTAAATACAGCTACCACTAATCAAGTATTACACAAAAAAAAAAAAAAAAAAGAACAAACAAAGGGAAATAATACCTCTTGTCAGAAATGAACCCTAGTTCTGTTTAGTCGCGTAGCCTTCGTTACAAATAGAGACACAGGAGAGCAATGCAAATCGATTTTATAGTGGATAGAAACCAAACAGATCACAAATCACTTTCCGGTCACAGCTTTGTTTCGCAAACTCTTATCTCTCTCTGTGGCGGACTCTGGGTTCACGGTCCGTCCTTGGTACTAAACCCGTGGGCACAAACAGCGAAGTCGACGCGGATCGGCTAACCATAGAACTAAGTTAATATCGTGAAGACTTCGAATTGACAAAAATGTCCTTACTTTGACCCCAGAAGTAGATGGCAAAATTGTCCAGGTGATTGTCACGGTATTAGTTGAAAATGGCCCATTGGGCCATTCATAATTACTGCTCGACCTAAAGTTTTTTAATAATCTTGAATAAAGATGCATTTTTGGAATGAAAATATCTATGATCTCTTTCTTCATTTTTTTTCCTCAACTATAATTTGACAATACTTTGCAAATTCATTCTTGTCTTTTATTTAAAAGCTACTACTGTATGCAAACCAAAAATTGAGCTATTTTCGTTCAATTCCAAACACACCTATAACTATTTTTTTGGTCATTTTTGAGTATTTTTTGACAAAGAAAATACATTGTGTAAAATCAAAAATAAAAAATAAAGTTAGTAAACTTCGTTTTATCTCTTGGAGTAAGAACGTTAGTTAGGCTAAAAAAATACATAATTTAAGATGTATTTTAAACAAAATTTGAATTTTTGTTTTCATATAATTGTTGATTAAATTGGATAAACTTATCAAATTTTTTGCGTTTTTTAATTAAAAAAAAATAACAAAGAAATGAGTAGCATGCTTTTGGATTGTGTTTTACTTTTTCTTCCATGATGAAGTGATGATAAATTCCCTCCACAAATTTTCATTGAGTGATGTTAGTTTAGTATTAACTCAGTGAAATTTTGTTGAAAAACTATGGTTCAATACTATTTCATTAAGAGATTTAAAAAATTTAGTTTAGTACTATCTTATATGAAATTCCTCAATGATTCATCGTGAGATTTTAGTTCTATTATGTGACTTGACATTTTGCATCATACTATTGTAATTTTGCTTTATTTAAATTTATTTTTATAATGATTTTGAGGCGAGAGATCAACTTTGGTGTTAAAAAGAAGATTGAAAGAAATTGAGAAAACGAGAGATAACAAGAAAACATCTATAAAAGCCAAAAATAATAGCAAAAGCTATTAAAAAATTTTAAAGATAATGGATGCCAGTCCAACGAATCACAAATACAAGATTAAATGAATAAATTAAGTCATGCTAAAAGTATTATTCTTTAAAAAAAAAAAATTTGCTTCTCTAGAATAATATTTTAGTGCAAATAAAACTCAATTGTAATTTAATTTATAAAATTCAATAGCTTGATTTTTCATAGATGTACTTTAAATTATAATATTTTATTTTTTAATGTCAAAATAAAGGTAAACAATATAGAGATTTTCACCCTTTTCAAAGTAGATAGCCCATTTTTATAATCATAATATTAATTATTAAATTAAAAATTTGTAGCCAACAAACAAATAATGATATAGGTTAAAATATATAATGATTATTAAAATTATATTTTATAACTAATAAATAAATAAACTATTAGTTATATTTGTTATACATATAATAATGAATTAATTAGGATATAGTGTATTTTGATATACACAAAATATCTAATAATCCCTCTCTATTTCAAAATATACAAAATAATTATCAAAGAATTTTATAAAATTCAATGCGTATACATTGGTGCTTTTTAAACTATGAACTAACCATTGAATAATTAGTAGTGTCTTACGAGATCTTCGTGAAAAATAAAGTTTTATAAATTATTGTTCCTTTACGTGAACCAAAGAACTGGTTACTCGCAATGAATTCTCTACAACTAAGTTGTTTTGTGATTTAGCACTTTAATGGCTTTGTGTTTATTTGGAATTCATGAATACTTTACATGTGCCTACTTAAACTCTTATAGAAACTAACCTAAATTTCACGCTCATATTATTGAACCACTATCAAGTGGGTTCTATAGTTTAAATACAATATTTTGAATTGTGGAGTTCATTAAGAGTATAAAACCTATATTATATTCAGTGCAATTATATATTATCTCATTATGGGGAGTAGTTTTATATATTTGGATATTGCTAATAGTGTTGTAAGACAATAAATGATTTATTTTTACTTATATGAAGCTATGTTATAGGATCTTTAATCATATAGATAGGGTCCCTCAACATCCAAATCACCAACATTTTTACTTAATGATTTATACAAGAGAATCTGACTAAATTTAACTCTCACCTCATAAAATTTGGCTCACAACCCAAATTTAAATAGTTTTATAATGACGTAACTTAACCAATATTATATGTTTTTCCTAGGTTCTTTGATTAATAAGATAATATGTTAAAGGTTAATTAACCACTAGTCTTAGAACATCCCTTCATTTGGTAATTAAAATATACCTTTTAAAGATAATTTATTTGTTGCAAAACTTGTCCATTAGATTTTAAGAGGTAAGTTAGTTTTTTTGCATTTAAAGTGTATTTTTATGCATGCGCATGTATCATAATTAGTTAACATGTTATTGAAACTCATTACTTATTTTTATAAGTTAATATTTGTTATTTATTTATTTAGCAAATAACATTTTTAAAATTTGTAATAGGGAGAAAGGTTATTTTCATCAACTAACCCTAAAGGCCTTAAAAACCAATTTTTTCTTCTTCCTTCCCCATTTTTGGTGTCCACTCTCCTCTTCTCCTCCATTTTTCTCTTTTTGCTCTCATCTCCTACTCTCTCACACCTCATTTCTCTCTTTCATTTCCTTCTATTTTTCACTAAAGTTAAATTCTTCTCTTATTTCCCTCACATCTCCATGTATTTTTTTTTAAAGATTTCTTTAGAAATTTAGTTAAGATTTAAACCGTAATTTGGGCAATTTTAATTCAATATTTTTTTCATGAATTTGCAGAATTTTCATTGAGTTTTGGGTAAATTTTCTAACCATTCTAAAACTTTAAATTTTATTTATTTAGTTATCTTAATTTAAATGTTAAAATAGGTATTTATGTATTGTGATTAATATTTAAATTGTGAACCTAACCATGATGTCTTTTGATTGATTATGAGTTGTACGAGAATAAAGAAACTTTATTATAAAATTTCATTACTTGAAAATTGATTAAATGGTAAGAATTTTTAATTTTAAGTTAAAATATATCTTTGATAATATTTGAGTTAGATTTTGATTTAAATGTCTTTTAAGGCTTCATTTAGATTTTAAATGATTTTTTTATTTTATGTTTAAAAGTTAGGTTTAAAGTTTAGTTTCAAATTGATTTGAAAAGGGTTGAGTTTGGCATCAATATAAGCTGAAACAAACCATTGTCAATTTCAACTTTTTTATAGTCTTCTTAATTTATGAAAAATAGAAATATTTTTTTAGTAAATCCTGTTAAAGGCAAAGTTGTAGTACTCTTAAAATATCTTCAAACGAATATTTATAAAACTAATTTAAAATTTATTTACTCTCTTAAAAGTATTTATTTTTTATTTTCTCTTAGTTCTCACTGTACAAATTTTTAACTTAGCGCCACGGCCCTGAAGCTTTTATTTTTTAAATTCATGATATACTGTAGTATAGTTACTATAATATGCACAGCGTTAGTAACTTGAAGTCACGGTATTAAGTAATTTGTCCTTTTATTTTATGAAACACTTTCGAACTCTCAAACAATTTTTAAATTTAATAATTCAAAAATTATTGAAAAGTTTAAGAGGTCTAGTTTATTTTTTTAACAGAGCATTTTTTGACATTTTAATATTATATTTTTTGAAATTATTAAACTATTCTTAAATGTCGATTTTGATTAAAAGTTGTAATAAATTTCAAAATAAATTTTTAGAACTTGCTTTATATTATTTACCATTTAAATCCCTTTTAGTGGTCCCTTCTAGTTTCAAAATGCCTTATTTCAAATAAGATACTTGATTTTTGAAGTACATTTAATAACTTTTCTCAGTTTTATGGGTTAATAAATTTTATTTTTAATTATAAATAATTTTGTATAAACTGAAACCTCAATCCATATATCAATATAAAGATTTATATTCATCATACATACATATTGCATATATGGTAAATGATTATTTTATCGGAGTTGATTTTTTTATTTATAAAATATATATATATATATATATATATTACTTAGGTGCCAGCACCTCAAAAGGAGATTTAAAACAACGTGAGGATCAGTAGAGAAGTGCACACCTTTTCTCAAACTATGAATAAATTGTGTGTAATATTTAATTCGTAAAGAAATTATTTTGAATAACATATTTTAATCTTAATAAATTATTTTAAACTATTGAAATATTAGGTTCGCATATAAATAATTTGATATTAAATAAGATTTATAAATTTATTATTTGCTATTGTTTTGTATATTTATTATTTATTGAAATTGGCTTGGGGGTGTGTGTGTATGTAAAATGATTTGTCTTATAAACATTATTTATTAGTGATGAGGTCTTGAGCATGTATATAAGTCATGTACTGGTATTATTGTAGTATTACAAAAAGTAGCTTATAGATGAATATTTGTAAAGGTTGCATAGGTGATAAAGTGCTAAATGGGATTAACTTAAGCAAGAATGTTGTATAGAACCCACCTAATGAAAGGTAATGCAAAGATAATATAATTGTCACCACGTGGTTACCCGACCTGATGTTAGTGAGTTTGGTCATAATTTCATACACAAATTTTATAAAATAAAACATGAATTAATTTGAAAAAATACTTTTATATTATATAATAATTACATGATTTTTAATATAACTAAACTTATTAGTAGTTTTATGTGTCTATCTCAATTAGAGTGACAACATGAGAAAAATAGATAAACTCAATTCTTTTATAAAGAAACCAATTATAGGGATAAACACGTATTTTATAGCAGAATTTTAAAAAATTAGTAGTGAAATGATGTAAGATTTATAAAATAAATTATCATAGTTTTATAATTATTTTAGTATTTCGATACCTTCAAACTTTATGAGTTTCATATTACTAACTCCTTTACTTTATTATTTTTACAGTATGGTCTTGTATTTGCTTTCTCACAATAGTGGTAAACAGTCAATCTTACAGTTAAAAAAATGATAGTAAAATAAGTGATAAAATTATTATATGACCTAATTTTATGGTCTACTGTATTTTAAAAATTTGATTAACTGGCCTATCAAAATTTTATTATATGGCCTAATTTTCTAATAATTCAATTGAAAATAAAATTATTTAAAGTAATTATTTTAATAAGAATCTATTAAGTTAATTATAAATGTAAAGAAGAATTAAAATTAGGCCATTTTTTAAAATTTTCTCGCGTGCTAAGCTCTACCAATCTGAGTCAAGCAAAACCTTAATTCTGCGTGGATACAAGATCAAACCTGCGTCCAAACGCACCCGTCCCCCCCCAAACCAAACAAATCTCTCTCCGTTGGTACCTTCCTTTCTCAATCTCTGTATCTCTTCCTGACTGCGAATTTCAATTCTCTCTTTAGAACGAAACCCATGGGCACAATCAGCGGAAGCGACGTCGAAGCAGGCTTTGCGAAGCTGCAAGGCGAGGACTTTGAGTATTACATGCAGACTTACTCCATAATCCTCGGCCGAAACTCGAAGAAATCCACGGTGGATGTGGACCTTTCCAGCTTGGGCGGTGGCATGAATATTTCCCGCCACCACGCTCGCATATTCTACGACTTCACGCGCCGACGTTTCGCCCTCGAAGTTCTCGGCAAGAACGGGTGCCTGGTCGAAGGCGTTCTCCACCTTCCGGGTAACCCTCCTGTGAAGTTAGATTCGCAAGACTTATTGCAAATAGGAGACAAAGAGTTTTACTTTCTGTTGCCTGTAAGAAGTATTTTGGGGGGGCCAATAGGGCCTAGGCATTATGTGGGGTCGGCGGTGGTTCCGCATTACGGCTATGGTGGCGGGGCGGAAGGGGGTAGGACGGTGGGCCCGGTTTCTGTTACACTGCCAGCGGCAAAGAAAGGGAGAGGGAGAGAGTATTATGAGGACGATGAGTATGAGGAGGAAGAAGAGGGAACTAGTGGGAAGAAGGTCAGGAGAGACGGAGTCTTTGACGTTGGGTATGGTGGTGGCAAGCCTGGATTGGCCGGAGGAGCACAGAGTTAGTACTCATTTTGATTTTCTTTTTTTTTTTTGGCCTTTTTAATTTTCTGACGGGGATCTTATTTTCATTAGTCTGTTCAATATAAAGAAAGATTTTTAGAGTTTGAATTGTCCTTACATTACATTCAGATTAGTTTTGGATTTTACTTCTGAAATTTTTGTGATTGTTGTAGATATTTACTTCTGGAATTTTTGTGATTATTATACATATTTCTGGAGGGATTGGTAATGGTTAGAAGTGGAATTGTTTATATTATTCTAAATGGATATGAATATATTCTTTTAAGTGCTTTTGTCATCTGTTCTTATAATTACATTTTGGTGTGATTTTCTTTTGACAGTTAATCCTATCAAAAAAGCTTAACTCTCGCATGATATGCTGTGCTATTAGCAAAATATTGTGCGGTTCCACTTGTTGCAAAGGATCATTATTGGTAGTTTCAATGTTGTCTGTAGTTTTCTAAAGTCATCTTTTGATATATTCATTCTACCTTGATTTTATTATTGCTGTTTGGCATGACAGTATTTTGTTTGCATTATAGCCTGTACTTGATGCTAAGTCATAAAATTTGTTGATGAATTGTTTTCAATTGTTGTGCCTATAAATCCCTTTTTTGTCATGAACTGAGTACTTTCATTGTTAGCCTCTTCAGAATCATAACAGAATCTATGTTTGAACCGCTTGTAATTTTAATTGGCATTACATGTAATTTCAATGCAACAAATGTATCAATACCACAGCACTTACTGTTGATTAGCATAGAGCTTGTGGTCTGGCTTTTGTATTACCTTTTTTTTCTGGTTTCTGATGCCCAAATTCTCTTCCCTTCTTGATTCCATCTTGTTGCATGCATTACAAAATTATTAAATTTCGATTTTGATAGTTCCTAATTTTGTTTAATTTTTCGTTAATTCAAGGAAGTATTGTCCTTCCTATCAATATGCATTGTCTTGTTAATTTTTTCACTGGTTTGAACTTCTGAGATGACCTTGTTACGGAGAAGGTATTTTTGTCATGAATGCTATCTGCAATCAAATACAATACAACCCAATCAGTGTCCAAGTAATTTCCTTGAGGCTTTGTCTCTTCATTTGGTGATTTCTTGTCCTATCCAATCACATTAGTATCTCAGAACACTTCCATCCCTCTGTTTGAGCTTTTTCCTATACTCCCGCATTTTTTAGTTAGCTCATGAGTCTAAATAGTATGCTTTCTCGTTGGCTTGCTATCATGTCCAGTTCCTGCAGAGAAGGGAGAGGGAAGATCAAGGATTGATCGTGAATCTGACAATCAGCAACTTCTCCAGTTGGAAGAAAAGGATGTGGTATCATCTGTAGCAACTGTACTTTCTGATCTTTGTGGCCCTGGAGATTGGATGCCTATGGAGAAACTTTATAATGAGGTTAGTGGTTTTCCTTTTTTGATTTGGGTATATTTAACTGTTAATTAATACTTAGGGGATATGAATGGTATTAGTTACACCTATCTGAGAATCTCCTTTTTTGTTATTGAAATATCTTTATGTTTGCTTAATGTCTAAAACCTGCAAGGACTACCTGGCATTCTAAACTTGAATTCTTGAGAAAACTGTGTCATGGACTTGACATTTTTTTATATTCTTGGATGCCACTTTCAACAAATCATGCTTGCACAACCAATTACGTTTTTATGATTTGCATGTTATCAGTTTTTATTTCTCCAATATCTGTGGTTGATGCCAGCGATGGGGCTTCCGTCATAGATCCTTTGGCCCTACCTTAAAATTTTATACTGTTTAAGTTAAAAAGTATTTTGAAATTCAGGCTTTAAATTCTGATTATGTATGAATTTAAGGGGTATTATATCATAGGATTGGGACCAGTGTACTGTATTTAGCAAGCGTTCTGTTTCTTCAATTAGTGTATTCTGATGCAGTGGTAGGCTTCGATTTGGAAGCATTGCCCTTCAAATGACTACATAACTTTCTCTTGGTTTGGTTGTTGGAGGTCTACTAGTTTTCTGCACTACAAATCATAATTGTTCCTTGTTTTATTTTACTACTCATTTTTTTCACATCATTTTCTTTCTTTTTTTGGGTTTACTCCTACTCTATGATGTTTGAACATTGGGATTTTCATTTCTCTTGTTCAGTTGGTGGAGCAGTATAGTAATGTCTGGCATCACACTCGAGTGAGGAGATACCTCACAGCTGAAGAATGGCCTGGTCCAGAATCCAAAGAAAAACCATGGTACGGCCTGCTGATGTTGCTCAGAAAATACCCAGAACACTTTGTGATCAACACAAGGTCCAAGGGCCGTGTAACGTTGGAGTTTGTGTCTCTGGTCTCTTTGCTTTCATAACATCACAAAGCACAATACAACTCTTTCCTTGCACTAATCATCCAATAAGTAGTTTGTCGGGAACTGGAAACATGGCTGATTGTTGATTTTGATAGTGTTGTGAATTGTGATTCAGCGTGGAAACAAGATCTGAATTTATGTTGTCATTCGGGCTCTTCTTTTGATGTGATTGTATTGTAAATTATATGTTAAGTAATGGAAATTATAGTAGTATTCCTCGTTAAGCCAAATTGTATGCCTTCTTGTATGCACCTTCTTCTAAGTGTAACTCCAAAGTTTACTCTCAGCCATTTATCAGAATGTTGTCAGGAAAAGAGTAAATGTTAATTTGCCTTTCCTCATCTCATCTCGCTGATCAATCAAGCATGGCCATTCCATGCTAGTGTGCATTAAACGTGAGTTGCTATAATTGATACTGACGCATACAATAGCTTCGTATAATAGACAGACATAGGAGTACAGAGATTTAATCCGTCACCTACGGTACAATTAGCTGGAACCTCTTCCAAGGAAAATTAGCAAAATCTTGCCAGGGTAAATTAATCGAATTACAAATCACATAACAACAGGCAATTGAATCGCCGCCACAATTTCTCTGATGTTTGGGCTTCAACAACTATTTTGGTTTTTCTGTTGACCACCCAAGGCATGAATTATCAAACAGGAGAATATAATCATAGGAAAACTTCCTCTGCAGAATTGACTAAGAGGCTGGCAAACAATCACCGTTTTCTTTGAATTTCCTACAGAATCCTGCCAGTACAAAGATCACCAGAGGGCCAACTAAAACAAAGTCGATTGCCTACAAACATTTTTCAGTAGACTCAGAAAACAAAATTCAACATGGAAAGTAACAAGGACACGTTCATCAAGATTCTTCTTTGCCTAGCTTACCAAAGTGCCTGTTGCGCACATAGTTTTTGTTCCCGAGCTTGTTTTTCAGCGAGTTCTTCCTCATCAAGTACTTGAATGGGAGAGACCACTTTGGCAACCTCATCCAACCACTATCCTTGTATGATTCTCTCCACTTCCTTAACAGTGGTGTTAGTCTGAGAGTAGCGTAATCCACCGTTGTCCCCATGATCGCAAATATGATTGAATAATGAAATGCACCAAGTTGACCACCTAGACTACCAATGAACAGTTAAATTTTACTAGTGAAGAATGAGCTTCAACAAATTACATGGTACAAGGTGACAAAAATCTATTCTAGTAGTGTGCCAATTTCAGCTTAAATTCTTGATATGACACATCATGTGCTTACCATAACTTATAATGCCCCACAAAAGATAGTTAATCAAAGCAAATGCCTTACTTTCTTAGAGATTAAGCAAAACTGACGCAGAGGAAGAGTTTTAGGGCAATTAACTCTCAAACAATTAGCCTAGAATGGGGTGATTGTGCTTGGAACAATAGAAAATAATTAGGTTTAAAGAATCTTATAATTAAAATTCTGAATTTAAAGAAAAGAAAACAATGCATAAGTTGATTATTGCTGACCTATTTATACTAGTTAGGACAAATCCTAATTCTAGACTAAAAACTATTAAAATTTTTTACTAAATAGGAATACTAAATAAAGTAGAAAAACAGAAAAACTATTCCTAATTAATTAAGTAAAATACTTAACTAAATAGAAATCTTATTAAAATAAAAAAAAAACTAAAAATAATAAAAATCCTAATTTGACTTGGATGCTCTTGCATCAAAAACTAACACTTCTCAGAATAGTTTTGACCAAGAAATAAATTAATTAATGCTCAAAACACACACATCTAGGCATAAATGCAGACAAGCATGCACAGACACACAAGAGAGAGACAGAAAAGTCATAATACATCACCTTGAAGACACCCAAGAAGGGCACCACTGCCAAAGCCTGCAATGGTTGAATTTAATAGATCACCAGGTCCTGTTTTTCGACTCTTTTACAAATTCGCATGCCCCTGTCAAATCAAAGAAAGAAATTGTATTGAAAGAAATTTATCCATGTCCTTCAAGCCAAATTTTGGTGTCATTTATCAGAAGCTCCCATATTATAACCAAAGCTTATAATTGTATGTATGTATGCAGATACAAAGGTAAAAAATTTTCAAACTCTCAACTCAAAGTCGCTTGAAGTCACTGATACAATCAATAAAAGAAATATCGCATTCTCCTTATAAACCATAAAATATTTGGGCCAGAGGAGCTGCGTTTTGGTTTGGCACGACTAGATCAATGGCCTCATCAAAGGGCCATCAACCAATAATTATTGGTAAAAACAAGACAATACCAATTAGAAGACACAACACAACCTCCACTAATCCTTGCAATCTCCAATTGTATCTCCCAATTAGGAAGCTTTTTGCAACCCCCAAATAGAACTGCAGAAGCACTAAATCCTATGAAGCAGAGCGTAGGACAAGAACTTGTTGTATACAATATTGGTCCATGACTTTTAGGCTTCATTTTTTGGGTTCAATGTGGTGTCCAACTCAAATATGTATGAACCTAGTATGAAGACTTTGACTCCTCAATGTGATAATCAAGACGTGACTTTAGTTTCAAACAATATGGAAATCCTTTGGGTTCAAGTAGGAATTCACTAAACAATCTTTAGATAGCAAGAATTACTTATGATAGCGCAAATATTAGATAATTTAAAACATCTAATGTATCATTATAAAAACAAAAAAAAAGGG
>CP135542.1:3803649-3848701 GCA_032402905.1 Khaya senegalensis | reverse complement strand
GCCGCTGCCGCGTTAACGAATTTAACCAACAAGCCATGATTACACTAAGCTTTGCATTTGCAGAAAACAGTGTCTTTGAAAACCAACTTCCTCAGGCATTGCCTTTATTTTATGGTACTTGCTGGTGCAATGAGAGCAAATAATGAGGTAGGAAATAAATCTCAGTTCAATCTTCCATTCCATTGTCTGAAAATTTGGGTAAACTGTAGCTTTGCTTGTTTATTTATTATTGGTTTGAGAATGAGGGTGAATCGTAAATTGCATTAAACGCATGAAAATCTCTGCTTACCGTACCCACGTTGAGATCTCTCACAATTATTACTTGCCCTAATAGGAAGCCTTTTTTTATACACGAAAAAATGGAGGGAGGCTAGTGCTAGTCCGCTACAGCTAGAACTAAACCGCTAGAATATTATTCAGGTTTCAGCCTCAGTTCTAAAAACATAACTAACTTTTTAAGAGAATGACGAGTCTGGCTCTGGCTCTGGTTCTGGCTCTGGCCCTACTTCTTCTGAAGCCGAGAAGCCGCTTATTCCTTGCTTGCTATCCCAGTCGACCTCACCATTCTCATTCCCTTCCAAGGGAAACGGAGACTCTGCCCTCTTATGTGATCCTCCCCCAAGCCTTCTTTTGTATTCTGAAATTATTATCCATGCAGAATGCTTTAGAACATCTAATAGTGAAATGAAATGAAAACTAAGGTAAACTGGAGAATTACTTAAAATTTACTTTTATGAGTAATTGAACGGCGAGTAAATGCCAAGAATTCATCCCACTTGAATTGTCTAAGTTCTTGCTTCTCCTCTTCTGAGAGCTCGAAGTTGGGCTCCCTCCCACACATGAAAGCCGCCCTGCGTAGATACAGACCAACTGGGAAGTCATTACATCTGTTAATACTCGGCATGACCTCTGTTACCATAAACTTCGACAAAAGATCCCTACTTGAATTTGCTCCCACCAATTAAACTTTTTTTCCCTTCTATTTCAATTAACCACCTTGGCACTGCTCCTTGCACGTTTGTAATTTGAGAGTAGATGACATAACAGAATGACAAACACAAGCACATATAAAGGTTACAACTATTTTTAATTTATTTATTTATATCTGTATCTTTTCCCTCCACATAAGGATTAATCCCAATCACACATACACAAGCCATTTTCCATACATTTAAGATGGAAAGTCTTGTGGGAAATATATACCCACCTCTGTTCATATGTAAATTAACTGCGTATGCTGCCACTTCTTTTGCAGTCTTTCCATGAGAAACAATTATATGCCATTCCTGGATAAAACATATAGTTTTTACAAGGATAAAGCCTATAATGTCTCTATTTCATCTCATTCAATCTTCTAAGTCTCTTGTTTCATTTAACAAAACCTTTAGTCATTAATGCATTTAAAATGTTGGGTACATTAATACAAGTCTTGGGCAAGTGCAAAGTTTAAGTTTTCAAAACAACCACCAGCTGGCCTTTGCATTCGCTCCCCTCAAAAATCTAGAGCACGGTAAATCCGAGAAGTACATTTCCAAATAATATAAAGTCAATTGGCATCGCGCACAAAGTAGCAAAGTGTGCAAGCAGCGACTGAGTGGTAAAAGCTGCTCTGAATGAGATTTCCCATGGTTCAGAGTTATACATTTGTTACTCGCAATTATAGTTTTGCACTCATAAAGCTTAAATATAAGAGTTAAGCAAACTATGTTCTAACCTGCAAGCCGGGGCCTCTAAAATGAGATTTGTTTATTACACCCCAAAATCATTACTGACAAAATCCTACGCTATTCAACCTTATGACCCTCCATAGGGCTAAATCAACATAAAACCTGCGTTCAATCTCCATTTCACTTCTGTATGTTAATTTTAATGACTAAAACTTGTGTTATAGGGACCCAAACTTGGATTGCAAGAAAGATCAGTTAATGCATCGATGGCATATGGGCTGAATTTGCTACTACTTCAAAGCCAAAGATGAGACACCTACAAATCTGAGATGATGCTGCCTCTAACAACATGATGCTAATTCATATGTTATTAAAGAAAACAGCCAATGTTGCAACCATCCTAAGCATTTTGGTCAGTTTTTTCTAAGTTCAGGTCATTGTGTTCATTTTTTTAGTTTAAAATTGAAAAAAAAAATTATCCATTCATAGTAACACTTGATTCTTCAGGAAAAATATAAGCCTTATTAGCAGAAAGAGGAGATGGTTTCTTCCTTAGAAGAAATTATGTCTCTTGTGAAAGAGTAAAATGTAAAAAATCAAGCACATCAAATTACACACACATAAAACTCTATTACCCAAAAATTTAAAAAAAAATGCATACAATATACTATTACACATGTTTCTGTGTCTGTGTACCATCAAGATAGTGCATATGTCGCATGAACATGATAAGGATTATGTGCATCTAAATCACACACTATTCAGAGTTTCAGCAGAAATAAAAGGCAGTATGAGACCAGTATTCAAGCACAGAAATTTGTTTTTTTTTTTAACAGTGGTAATTATTAATAATGAGCTTGTTGAAATTGAAGTCATTACCTGTCATACAAACGAGCAGCCTCCTCTTGTGAACTGACAGTCCCCAAGTGGATCTGTTTCTTATCGACTTTTATTGCTGCCTGCCATTTCATATTTTTGAAGTAGACACCTCTCATTAGACATGGTTCCTGGTTTTGAATTTGTTTCCGCCTATGTCGCTTTCTGCGTTTGATTGGCAGCCCTGTGAATGAAATAAACCATGCAGAAGCTTAGGCCAAAATGATGCAGCACATACAGAAATCCCAACAGCAATATATTCATGACAGTATCTAGAAGTGTCACACTGCAAAGTAGTTGTAATAAAAGATTAGATTCATTTTTTTAAGCAAACCAATAAAAAATTTAAAACAAATAAAAAACATCATGGAAAGGAAGATGAAATTTAGATATATCCAAATTAACAAAACTGAAAGACTACATAAACCATAAACTTACCTGATACATATCTCCTCTAAGAGGGAAAAAAAAATTGTAAAAACCACAAATCTCTGACAATCAGAAAGCCAAAATAAAAAAAAAAATGATTAAAACAACTTTGAACTACAGAGAATAACTTATTAAGAGTATTGACCAACACCTTACTCTGCTCAGAATTTTTCGGTTGACTATGTCCACGTATGACATGAAAGAGCACTCCTTTAAATTGATTACTTCTTCCTACTCAAATTGATTTCAATTGATTCCATGTAGCACCATACAGAAATCAAAAACCATTTGAGAAGCAAACTACCCAAGCTGTCATTTTTCAGTTGGATTTCAGACGAAGCTCACAGTTTATCAAGTCATTGAAAAGATTTTCATACTCATCAGAAGTTGCTGAATTGAATACTCTGGTGAGTATGACCAATGCCCTCATGGTCAACTATATGAAATTTCAATTCTTGGGACATCAAATGAACCTTCTATAAACTACTCTGCTTGGTATTGAGTATCATAAAACACATGTATCAGGGAAAGAAAGAAACCTCATTAACTCATTCAAAGGGATTCCGCCTGATTTAAATGAATGCTTCTACACATCATAACCCAAAATCAACAATTTTACTGAGAATTTGCAGTGGTTGCTTCAACAAGATAAAAGTATCACTGAAATAGTCTCCATTCAAGAGAATTCTCAAGTTTCTTATCAACTATTAGTCACGGCCCTATATTGAACACAAGTTCAGATTGTGGAATTAGCAATTCTTACCCAGTTAGAGTTAATTAAACAAAGAAGAGACCTCATTTGTGGGCACGTAATTTAGATGGTACAGACTCCACCATTTCATTTTTGGAAACTTCCGTGAATGCTCATCAACATGGATAATCATGATTACAATGTAAATTGACAGGAAAACTATATTTGTGTCATAATAAGTGTATATGTACAAAGGAGAGAGATTTAGAGAGCCATATGACCAGAAAATTTGACAATGTTATCAAATCAAAATAAATCTACCAGAAGATAACAAAATATTTAATGCATTTGTAGAGGCAGTTATAAATAAATTCATGTCTGGTAATGATCAATTCAGACAAAGAAAATTTTCTCTCAACTGACAAACCTGAAAACGACTGAAAATGCTGTTCTTTTTCGACATGCCACTCTTTTGGTTGATTATTCTGCTCTTCTGGTGAGCTTGCACCATATAAATTTGATAATGCAGGCTCTACTTTTGCAACGGCTATCTGGGAAATACCATTGAACAATATAAATGTATGTATAAATTACAAAATGGAAAACATAAAACTTGCAAGACTTGGATCTTACAACTGATGTAAAATCTTAAGCACCAGAAGTCTTTAATGCATTAAGTTAATATTTTCCCATGACACGTCAATAAATAAAACTCACAGAGCAGAAAATGGCAGATAAGAGGATCTAGAAATTTTTTTTTTTTTTTAATACAGACAGCTATTTTACCTTCTCAGTGAAAGCTACTACATATCAATAACACAGGTGCAAACAGACCCTCTGGGATTGGCAACTTATAACAGCTTTGTGAATCCATTTGGAAATATATATATATATATATATATTACCCAGATGGAGGTTTTGGGATGTCCCTGTCAGCAATTGATTGATCAAGTGTCAACCTGTAGAAGACTCATCTCGTCCAGAATTTCACTTGACATTTCATTACCCCGCCTCTAAATTGACAGGCAACTACAAGTTGGAAATGCACTGATATATGGTAGCGGAGGAAATCATTACGGTCTGGAATTTTCCTATTTTCTTTTAGCGAGGAAATATACTCTTCAAATGAAAATATTGTTTTGCTAAAATCAAATTTAGTTGTACAAAGATCCTACAATCACCTTAGTTTTATCCATAGATTAGATCTCTTAGTTTACTTCCATATAAAACCGCGACGTTATGCTACTATGACACACAACTAAACAAAACTAACCAGTGGCACACAACTAAACAAAACTAACCANATGACACACAACTAAACAAAACTAACCAGTGGCACACAACTAAACAAAACTAACCAACCAACCACAACAACAACCATCTTCATGCAACAATGAATTTACATCAGTTAAAGATAATGCATATTCCCAAACAAACACGGATAGGAAGCAAAAATGTTCAAAGAAACATATTAAGGTATCGTAGTAATCAAATAATTTGAAGTATTTAGCTTTGGACATTTTTCTGCATGGCAAGGTTTCCTGCAATTGAGAAGGCCCTCCTCCTTTATTAATGATATAACCATATCTCTAAAGGAAAGAAAAAGATTCTCATTGAAGAAGAACAGGATTTAAGTAACTACATGATCGTTGTGTGTTCTGTTTTTCCGTTCTAGACAACAACAAGAGTTTACTCTTAAACCCAATCCAACTCAAATTCTGTGCACCGAAGGTAGAGGCAGCGAGCTAATATAATTAAGAAATAAGAAAATGCAGAGAAGCTATGATTTCAAGGAACTTTCATCTCCACCAAAGAAGAAAATAATCTTCAAAAATGCAAAATTAATACAAAAGGGTAAACATCCCGTCAAAATCCCACTACTTACCACATGAGGCCGGCTGACATTATCCAATGAACTGGGATGCAGATTGATAGGTCTGACATTTTGGGTTGAATTCTCAGAAGCATTACCATTTTCAGAATTCCTGGGAAGTGGAGCCACAAAAGAACTTTTGCCTGCAAAGGCCAACCAAATTTGGTGAATAATATATTTCAAGCATGATATAGAACCCATTTAAGAAAAAAGAAAAACAACTTATGTATATCATCAAGTTACATGAACTTGCAAACTGCTAAGGCACAAAAGAAGCAATTAACAACCAGATGTATAAAGGCTTATTTGAACTAATGCTTACCAGAGCAAATTCCCAGCAGCTTGCGCCTTCGTAAACTCACCATGATGGATGAAATTATTGCCAACAATGCTCAATTGTCTACTTAATGTCTGTCAACATATATTGATGTGCTCCTAGGATGACCAAACACAGACTAAACAAAGATATCTAAAAAAGTGAATTCCAGATAGGAAACAGTTATAAATTAAAATCTCCATGAGAAGATTAAACAATCTGAACAGGCACAGTAAATATACTTCTACAAAAGAAGATTATAAGTGAAAACTAAAAAAATGAACATGGATAAGGTAAAAATAGAATGCTGGCAGCTAAGGAAAACGGCATCCGAATATACATATTTATCATGTAGTTTGGTTTTGAGAAAAGAGGAAAAGGGAACTTTTAGCCAAAAATAAATAAATTGATCTTTTGCAAATATAATCAGACTTATAAGTCACTTGGAGCACCCTTTTGAATTCAAAACATGTACAATGGAATAAACTTGAAACCATGTGATTTGCTGCACAGCAGCAAAGCAACCAACAGAAAGAAAATCCGGAAAAGCAAATTGTATTAATTTCTGGAATGTCAATAGATACAATGTGGCTATGACTAGTTTTTATGAAACAAATATCTCTCTGGCTATAGCGATCCCAGTAGTTATGGTCGTTAGGTAGTTTGATTTTCCAAGCTAAGCAGCTAAATAACTCAACAGTTGCCACATATCAGAAAAAGAAACTTGAATTGAAAACATGATTTATAGGAACCATTAACTTGAGCCAAAACCAATATGTGGATTGAGGCTAAGATTTAATGAGCAGCTTAAACCAAACCGAGGAAAGAAACAACAGGATTGATATGAAGACGGTGACAATAAGCCAAGCAAGAATAAAAATTAAAGTAAAAATACGTACATAAATCGTTGATAATCAGCAAAAAGTAAAGCGGAATAATCATAATCATCATCTAGAGCTAGATAACAAATTTCCCGAAAGTGTTTCTTGAAAAGAAAATTGTTAAGTCTCAGACGTTGGGGTCTAAGTCAACCCCACCAACCTACCACCTTTCATGAACAAAAACAAGCTCCAAATACACGAAATCAAAACAACCCACAAGGCAAAACCAAGCCAAGATGACATAAAGCAAAACCAACCAAGCGTTTAAACCCAACAAACTAGGCGTTTAAATCCAACAAAGGAGAATGCCTATGGCTGAAACAACAATAAAAATCAAAACAGTAAGCAGATAAAGGCAGGCAGGCACGCACCGGAAGCAAGCAGCAAAAGCAGGCATTACAAAGAGAACTAGAATAAAGTCATTGTTTGTATTGTACCTGAGGGTCAGAGAGAGAGAGAGAGAGAGAAAGGTGATGGTTGATAGAGAGTAAAAGGAGTAAAGAGAGGGGTTTGAGAAATCGGAGTTAAGTTGAAATCTCAAAAAAGGGAAAAGAAAGAGGATTGGATTGGATTGGATTAGGATTACACTTTCAGAAAGGGGAAGGTGGCCTTGGCGGGGGCCGGGCAGTGGTATGTTTAAAGAGAGAGAGATTTATGTTTTTGTTTTGTGGCTGGCTGGCTTTCCTGTCTCATTGGTTGGTCGTGCATCTACCACCTTTTGTTTTTGATGCTTATATTTATTATTTGTGTTCTTGCCATTCTTTCTAAAGACTAGGAGGAAAAGAAAAGAGGAGGGGTGGGGGTGGTGGTTGAGCTTCTTCTTCTTCTTCTTCTTCTTCTTCTTTTTGTTTTGTTGTTTTGTTGTGTTTGATACAAGTAGTGCTTTGTGCTAGGAGAAAGGGTTGAATTGGAACGTATGTACGCTTCTGTCTTGTACTTTTGTTGGCTGGAATTACTATTTTGTCCCCAGAAGGCATTCATTCACAAGGTCAAATACCACCCGATAGATATTCTCCCTTAATACTCCATATTTACTTTAATGCCCTTGATTTTTCTTTCTGCTTTTTATACTACCATAAACATTTTATTTGTTTTTTACTAGAATACTGCAAATACCATCTTAATCATAAAACTCTTTTCTTACCAATTATTATTATTATTATTATTATTATTATTATTATTATTATTTTACTCTTGCATAAGTATAAAACAAATAATAATAATAATAATAATACAATATTAACACCCTAATTTTTTATAAATGACTTTGCATGTACAATAATATATATATATATATATATATTTAACTAGAGTGAATATTTCATATCTACACAAATATGTAAAGATAAAGACAATAAAATATGATTAGGTAAAAAATTAAAAAAATAAATTTTTTATCTTCTATTTTTTTTTCTTACAATAAGCAAAGTTTTATTATAAATAATTGATATGTATTTTTTTTAAAAAAAAAAGAATAAATTAATATGAAAATCCTATGAGTATGAAAATCCTATGTAATCAATAGCATAATTTAATTATTATCAATTGATTTAAGTATTTTGTAGTGAGTGAGGGGGTTTAAGAATCAAATCATTCCCAGTAGTAAATTTAGAAAATAGTAATTATGTGTGTTAAAAAAGATTTGTAAAATATATATTTTGGAATGAAGGAAAGAAAGGGAAAGGAAATGAAATATTGTTCTTCTCTGTATCAATGCTATAAGAAGATAAAAAGGAAAGAAGAAAGTTATGTTTATGTGGATATTTTTGAGGAAAAAGTGCTTTTATAAGGATTTTTTTCTTTTTTTTATTCAATCTAACAATAATTACCGAGTGGCCACAAACTTATCTTCATGTCATGGATATGGCAGCATCACATGCTCCAAAGTTGGTGGTATTTAATACCTTTTTTTATAATTTATATAGAAAGTTAGAAATTGAATAATAAAATAATTTATTTATTTTTATATTTTATTATATTAATACTAATATCATATATATATATATATATATTAAATAAAAATTATATTTACCAAATATATAAACTTTTAGCACGAAAAATTACGACATTCATTTTATATAACTAACACAATTATAATTAAACAATGAGTGAGTACTACAATTGTATTTAATAGCAAAATTGAATCTTTTATCAATCTTTAATTTTATCATATTTTAACGTATATAAAATATAAAATATATGTGGTCATGTCATGAGATTTGGTTATATATATATATATATTGATTATTATTTATAAAATTAATTTTTACATAATTAAAAATTTATATAATCATAGAATAATTATCTTTTAAATAATTATTTTAATAAATACAAGCAATGGTCAAATAGAAGCAATCATCCACTTAAATATTGTCACATTATATTCAATTTCGTATTAATTATCATAAAATTTTAAACGCATGATCTTATTATAAATATATTCAATCTAAAACTTTTTTTCTATCATAATAATTAAAAAATATATTTTTATTTATTAAATTACTTTTTTTATTATAATAATTAAATTTTATATTTTATATTTTATTAGAGCACTTTGAATTGCACATTGTTTTCCAGTGATTTGTTGGTAAGTTGCTCCTCTTTTATACTTTTTTACTAATTAATTAACATCCACAATCCAAGCACTACCAATTGAGAAGGAAAACAAAAAGAATATTAGATCAGATAATTTATTGCAACACTTATATTATTAATATGATAAAATAATTTAATTAAAAAAATTTAAAAAGATTTTATAATTAATTATTTTTTATTTAATTTATATGAATTTTTTATTTTTAATATTTATAATTAATTAATTAATAAAATTTTTTATTTTTATTAATTAAATATTATTATTATTATTATTATTATTGGATTAATATATAATTAACATGGCAAGAGTAAAACTCTCTAGGAATGTAAATGTACATGAACAGTCATCGCCGACGTGCAAGAGGCATTGATTGTGTTAAAAGGAGGGAGATGAGGGGTATAATAGGAGTTGAGTGGGGTAGTCAAAGGGGATAGAGATATTAATAAGTTGGTTAGTGAGGAGGAGAGAGGAGAGGCAACTCAAACAAGCTGTGATTGGATGGGCGGCCTGTCATACAAGCTTCTGTGGATAAAATGTCCCGCCAGCCCCAGCCCCAACCCCAAGCTAAAAGCTTACTTATTAATTGACCTTATTAACCCTCCTCATTAATGCCATTGCTCATCATCACCACTATCAAATTTAATCATAAATATTACCCCCATTTTAGAATGGTCTCTTTTTGTCTATTACATGTATAACACATTAGAATAATATTAAAAATATAAACTATCACAAATAAATTATTAATTAAATAAATATACAAAATTAATTATAATAATTTTATATTTTTATGCAATTAGCATGTTACATTAATTTATATCTCATAATTATATGAAAATGTGTATATAATAATATTAAAATATAAGAAATTAATGATTTATGGAATGCTAGTTAAAAATTAAAATTTTAAGAGTAACAATAAATTTAAATAGTGAAATTATCATCCGAATTTATGTTAAATTTAACTAAAAAGTTCAAAAAAAAAAAAGGGGGCAAAAAGGCAGGGGGTTGGAATACTGTAGTAGTAGTAGTAGTAGTTGTCGAAATTGCTACTCCTGTGGGTAAGGGGGAGCATAATTGATTTAATGTGTGTATGGTGCACAAGTCATGAAAAGGACATACATCAGCGGTCGGCCCAAAGTCATCATCTTGTTTTTCTAATTTTTATTTTTAATCTCATTAAGCCCATTTTCATTTTCTTCAAATAATTATCAACTCGGCACGAGACGACCCTAGACTTGGTCAAATATGCAAAAGGGGCCGAAGCCAAAATTGGAATGGGTCTCTGGAAAATTTGACGTAATTTCCATCCACTGTTGGCACGCGTCCCTTTGTGCACGTATGAGCCGAAAGTAGACGCGAGATGTTTTGACTTTTCTTCCCAAAAGAAGGCTTCGTACGGTCAGAAATTCCTTGGACGGAGACTCCGACACGTAGCGGTTGGCGGGGGGGCCCAGCCAGAACTTGACCTTGACCTGGGCGTGTAATGTATCACGTGATTTTAAGAGTTTATCCAAAGGTTAATATATATAAGGATATGAAATTACATTTATTTGCATTTTATTACGGGCTTTACTTTAGAATATTCATGAATATCAATAAAAAAAAAATAATAAAATAAAATTAATTACTTAAGATAAGAGAAAGCTTAAGAGCTTGATGACCATTTCCACCAAACAAAACAATGTTGGACACATGAAAGAAATGTATTTACTAAATGCTTACGAAAGAGTTAGGAGCAATAAGTCGATTTGTAGAACTTTAAGGGTTGGTTTTATATCAATTTTCAAGTAGAACTTCTTAGATTATTCCTTTCACAAGTAATTTTTTTTTTCTTTTATAAGTAGAACTTTTTTCTTTTTTACCTTTTTTAAATATGAATTATTTAGTTGTCACAAATATCTCCCAATAAAAATTTTGTAACTGCATTGAATAGAAAAATTTCTTAAACTTATGAGTGAAATGTAAGATAATCTTTCAAAATAAAATAAGGATATTTTAAACAACTTAATCTTATAGTTTAAAAAATTCTACTCCTAAGAGTCTTAAATTTGACCTTGTACCCGTATAGGTAAAATAGTTTTTTTAATTTTCCAAAAACTATTTTCTATTGACTACCAAATAACACATTTGAAA
Organism: Khaya senegalensis; assembly: GCA_032402905.1. Taxonomy (NCBI): domain Eukaryota; kingdom Viridiplantae; phylum Streptophyta; class Magnoliopsida; order Sapindales; family Meliaceae; genus Khaya; species Khaya senegalensis. Next base: position 3,837,236 of record CP135542.1, on the reverse strand, counting down.
TTTAAGAAGAACTTTTAACATTAAAAAAAAAAAAAAAAGAGGAGCTCTTTTCACTAGTACAAAATCCAAACCAACCGAGCACTAAATTAATCTCTGAAAGTAGATGGAAACATAAAATATAAGTAAGGTAGTTGGGCATTAAAAGTGAAAACTATTATTAAAAGGGTTAGACAGGATATAAATTAAAATCTATTAAATAATTATAATTTTAATAAGCACATTGATCATTCAAAACCCTTAAATAATAATAGCATATCTACATATATATGATGCTAAGAATTTCAAAATAATCACATTGAAAGTATAAAACTATTAAAAGATAATTAATCCATGTATACGAGGGTTGGAATTCCATTACCAAGTGTATTTGAGATAAAATGAAGGTGTTAACTATCTTCAATTGGTCATGTTAACCATTTCACATTTGAACTTGATTCTAATCTAGTATCTACTTGGGATGATGTTTCATTCTCGTAATGAACCATTATTAAGTCAAATTGAAAAAAGAAAATTACTAATAATTGCAATTTATCATAGATAGTATAATTTTAAAAATTATTTGTTTATATTTGTTTTTTATCCATCAAGTGTTGAGTAATGAATTATTTTTCTGAGTGAACAAATTTACTAGGATCTTTCTCCTTTGACTTTAAAGCACAAAGAAATCTAATCTTTTTGTGATGAAACTCTCTAATTGCTAAGATATTCTTGGAAAACAAAAATCATATTAGAGGTACCGTTATTCTAGTGAAAACCTTCCAAAATCTAAGTCAATAAAACGTTATTTTTTTAAATTTAAGTGTTTTTTTTAATGGAATAATTGCCTATTCTTCAAGAAACTTTTATTTTATTTTTTGTGCCCTTTTTTCTTTAGTTTACCTTTTTTTATAAGCTATTAACTTGTTTGTATTTTGATAGGTTTCTTCTTTCATATCTTACTAGGATTTTTTGTTTTTACCTTATTTAAATTTTCTTAATACTACATTTCTTATTTCATTTTAGATAGTATTAGAAATCTAATAGTAAGAAATGCTATAAAGAAACTTACCTTGAAGAGTCCTTACAAGCCTGTGACATTTTGCTATTCAGACCAAAAGACACGTGTGTTTGTCCTTAGCTATATATGTTTGTCTTTGGCTTATTACCTTCTGATCTTAACGCTTTTCCCCTAAAAAAACTCATATTTTCATAAGCAACTCAAGGCCACACATGTGGGACATGTTGATGACTTGGTCAATGGGCTATTTTCTTGGTTAGTATACTTTTGCCTTTAAATTCTAACATAGGATCAAACTTTCAAGATTTGTCCCAAAAAAATTTAACCTTAGATGTTTCTTTTGCCTTATCCTTGTTAGTGATAGCATATTAACTAAGAAGAAGAGTAGAATGTGAAAAGGGAGTCTCTTAAGACTTTCCTTCTTTTCAGACATACTAGATTTAGTGCTTTCATGAAGACCATTAAATATGTCAACCTTAGAGATTTTGAGAAAAATGAGTATTTAATGTACTTTGGAGAATATAGGGATGATGGTCCTTTACTTATACTAAAAGATGATGAGCTTGCGAGTGCGACGAGGTCTACTAGAAAGGCGCCCATAAGTTCTTGATGAGAATGGATTAGTATAAGTCTTCTTATATTAACAATAACCTATAGTGTTTGAGGAGAATGTATGTCATTCTTGACAACATTCTCCTTAGACTTATAGAATTATGAGAGTTTTCTAGTAATTGTTCTAAAGGGTGGGTTATATTTTATGAAAAACTTTTTAAAATAGAAGTTCAACTCTTCTTCAACCTTATTTTGTAAAATTTTTTGTTGAAACCAACATTCCCCCTTGTTAATTAAAATAAATGCCTCAAAGATAATATCAAGAATGTTTGTCTTATAGAGGATGGATTTGTATTTTATTACTTTCTTTGTTTTGTATACTTAATCCAAGGTTGCTTTTTTGCAGTGACTTAGAAAATGAAGTATTAACCTGATGTAATCTCTTTGGCAAAAGTTGAAGTTGCTTTTCCTAGCTTTGTGGACAAAAGTAGTTACTAGACTCCTTGAACCTTGTCAACTCAGGTTTTGTTGATACCATTCTATCAAGGAAGTCAAAGTTTGGAAGGTAAAAAAATCTTCTCGCTCTTCTTATTATTTGCCTGCCTTACTTCTATATTTTTATTTACATTTTAGCTTTCAATAAAAATTGACAGAAAAACAAAGAAGAATGCACTTCCTCGAGATCTAAGCTTGTCATTATTGTAAGGTTACCTTTATGGTTGACAAAAGGAGCTAGGCCTTTGTAAGCAAACTAGTATGTAACATCTTGAAATTCTTATACTCTTAAAATCTTATCATAAAGTTATATTACAGTATTTTCAAGAGTTTTGATAAGAGAGAGAGACGATTTGTATTTGAAACAGTATACTGTGTGAGCAAAAAATACAGTATTTTATTACTTGTATAAAAAATTTGGCGACTAAAGTGAAAAGATGTAATTTCTTATCATGCGTGCACGATTATATAAGCGAGACGGTCAAAAAATCTGACAATCCAACTTCACTTTTTCCCTTCCTTTTCTCTCTCTTCTCTCTCTCCTCCCCACGTCTCTCTCTCTTATGAATAGTGACTTTTGTCACTGAAGCTCAGATTACCTCACCGTCGGTGAGTGGAGGACTGCCGAGCCGTTGCAAGTGCAGCGCTGCAAAACCCACCACCATCACCACCGCCACGCGCCCTCATGCGCTGCCTGAATCCTCGTCGGCGTGAACTTTGACCGTCGATTCACGGCGGTGCACGGCGAGTTGGCCGACACCGCTAGCACGTCTGGCACCTTCTCGTCGCCCTCTTCACGGTGGTGTGCCTAGATCCGGCATTTGGCCATCGGATTCCGGCGAGGGATGGCTAATCGACAGGCTGTCTTTTTGGCAAGATTTTCGGCGATTGGTGTAGCTCCGATAGAATCTGAATCGATCAATGTGCTCTCCAATACTCGTACTTCGATGCGGTATCTTTAGATCTCAATTTAGATTGTATTTCGATGATGATTTGAGGGTCCAAAGTAGGTACCTTGAAATCTGAAAATTTAGGATATTTGGTGATTTTAAATGCTTAAATTTATGTTTTGTGGTATATGGACACCATGAATAGTATATTGATATCGCAAGAATTGCAATGGTATGTTCTGTCGTGAAACGGAAACCAAAATTTTGTGGGTTAAATAGTACTTGTAAATAGTATCAATGAACAGTAACTAACACGTTTTTCGAAGAGATGTCCGTAGCGTACGGAGGAGTATTTCAGACGAGTATATCCTCTATGAGATAGTTTTTTGTCATCCACGTAAGCACCGGGTGCCCAGAAGAAGATAATATGATATTTAAATTGTGAAAAAATAGATTTTAATATTTGTAATGTTTATAATTGTATGAATGTATATTATAATAATAGTTTAAATTGTAGAAAAGTCTCATTGATGGGGAATGGGCATGATTGTGTAATTAGAAGTGTTAGTATCTGTGTTTTAAAATACATACATATATATATATATATACATACATACATATATATATATATATAGTTATAAACGTGATGCCACTACCATCAACCTGCACTGCTATATTAGGTATTCTAAAATATCTATACAGCATTGTATGTCCCATGTTTGTGTGTGTGTATATATATATATATATATTTATATGGTAGGTACGCTTGTATATGCCTATATAATTATACCCGTGTGATTAAATAATTGAGTAGATGTTGCATTTGATATTGTGCAATACTGTTCGGATGGACATGTGTATATATGTTAGTGTGTTATAATTATTGTGCCATAGCAAGATAATGAGTATAGTTTGAGTTGTGATGACATATTGAGATTGTGTGTAATGACACAATAGATGATAACCGATTAAAATATATTTCTGTGGATTTGTATTAATAGTGATATAGTGTATCTATGTCCTGGGATTAGAATATATTTCTGTGTCTTATATTGATAGTGTTATGGTGTATTTATATGCAGAAGTGGAATATATTTTTATGACTTAGTAGTGCTAGCCTTACGATAAATCCATGCGTATGAAGTTTTTTTAAAAAATAAAAATTAATAAATATGTTTCATAAATAATTATATTGCCTATTATAAAATTATTAACGTGCCTTTTGATTAATGTAGGCAAAATGGTCATTTTGTTATGATTAAGTTGATTAAGAATAAATCTGTGTAGATAACTGGTATATATGGGATAATTATGGATCAGTAGTTTTTCCGTTACACTAGTAGAGTCGCTCAGGATGGAGTAGTATCATTATAATAAGACTGTGGTGCCCTTCGGGGTATGTTGAACCCACAGCAATTGAGAAATGATAATAAAAAATCATGGTGCCCGAGGGTAGGTTAAACCCATGGTAGGAAATGACTGTTCTCTATGGCGTCCTTGGGTACGCGCAACCCATGGTAGAACTATTTATCCTGTCGGTCTACGGGACTCGGAGTGGGCGAATGACCATTATATACATATATTAAAATGTACAGTGAATATCATGACCACGATCCATAATTTACTTAATTATGACCGATCTATAAGGAAATGAATTCGTGTGCCTGCTAGATTCAAACTGCATGGTAAAATACCTCTATCTGCTAAGAGTTACTTGTGCTTGTGTAAATAGCGATGAGGTAGTAACACGCTGTATTTCATTTGGTGCTGGGACTGTCTTGGTTTTCTTATGTAGGTAGGGTAACTTTTATGTATAGGCGAACCCGTGTCGAATTTTTATAAAAAAAATACTATTTATACAGCCATTTGTGACCTTCCCTTTATATTCTGGTTTTCATATACAGAGGAGGGTCTAAAATTACCCTTATTTGCAGTCACAATCGAATTTTGTTATGATTGTGAATTGTGGAAATGGTTGAAGTTCGATTACACCTTGACAAGTTCTAATTCTTTAAGAGAGAACCTAACCTTGTAGAAAAAGAAAGCTAGCATCAGCTTGAAAAAGGGGAATTAGGATTTAAATAAGATAATGGGTTAGGCAATATATAGGCCGCCTCACTTCAAGTATATAAAATCTTGTCTAACACACCGATATGCTTGTGAAATGAAAAGAATATGTGTGAGTTCATAATAGATTAAAAATCATGTGAGATGCTTGAAAATATTATTGAAAAGGTACACTGAGTGTATTGCAGATCATTCGATATATTAGTCTACACGTTTCTACGTGTGGTTGAGAATATGATGGTATAGGAATTATGTTATAAGTTTACGATTGTTATTATTAGTGTACCTTAGCAAATGACTAGGATTGGATTGATATGTGTCCCTATAGTGGTATAGTTATGATTTATGTAGGTGAAAGAATCCCTAGTATGGGATAAGAAATGGTAGACATGTATTTGTAATTATGGTATAATTGTCAGGTTGTCTTGATATAGTAAGAACAAAGAGACAATGTGGATGTGTGATAAAATAGAATGGTAATGAATTAATATTGAAATAATTGAGATATGGGGATCAGACATATATTTTCCCTCGCACTCAGTAAAGTTTGTAAGCTAGCTTATAATTGAGATATGATAGTAAGACTGTGGCACCTTGAAGGGTAGGTTGAATCCATAGCTGTCCTCTAAATGGTCTTGCGGGTTAAAGTAATAGTTATGGTTCATGATATCTTTAAGTATAAACGATCATCTGTAAATGATAAGAATTACTAACACTAATTTTTTGAGAGTGGAAAGGATAAAGAGAAGAAGTGTTATCATTCTTACTAATATCCTCACTTGTGTATATATAGATGTTTGAGATATTTCTGTCTTATGTAGATATTGATTGTGTGTCTAGGATAGTATGGCCATCCTAAACCAAGGGTATGGTTGAAATGGTGTGATCATACTGGTTTTCGATCAGTTCCTCCTTATGTGGCTGAGACATTTAGTTGATATTTATATGTATGTCAATATATTGATTTTATATGGTCATGTAGGTTTTTGTGATAAGAATAGAAAAAGAAATTAAATGAGTACAGGTGAGGAAGCTATTTATTTAGAATGCATATTGTTTGAAACTGCATAATCTGTGGTGTAGTATGTTATGAGGAGTATTACTCTGATTGAGACTGTTTATACAGAATTCATAGTTGAGATAGTGTTTAGAGTTCTGGATGATATGACATAATATCTTGTGTACATCATTGAACATAGGCTTGTCTGTACATGTACATTGATATATTGACATGCCTTTAACTATGTATGTGGGATTGTATGAAATGGTCAAGATAAGTAGAGATTCATGCAACACGCTCCTTCCTTTATTTGAGTATTGTATTATCTTACTGAGTAATGTGGTGTGCTCACCCCTTGATGGGGGTTATTATTTTTCAGGTAATTACGATATAGCAATAGCTGTTCTGGAAATTGCAGTTAAGGCAAAAATTTTCTGACGGGGCATAATATATCTAAGGTTTTGCTCATTGTTATGTAATTTTCTTTCTGCGTAATCTGAAATAATATTTCTATTAAACTTCGCTTCACTATAAGAAAGCGTTGACTTTTGCCTTTTCGATAAATTCAATGCATTACAGACCATGTGAATAAGAATGAATGGAAGGGGGTGTTACATAGTACATATACGCAGCGAAAATACACAAAATAAACAGTTTGCTTTTCAAGATTCATGCGGTAAACCCTACTATTATCATATATAAGTAATTCAATACCGTAAATAAGTACATAACTCTAGTTAGATGATTTTTGTCAAACCACGAACACATATTAATTGCCTCTGCGTCTCTATGATATCACATGATCAGGGATCTAATCGGAGTGCTAGCTCTTATAATTTTAATGCGTGATATTTTGTATATTTTTCTCTTATCAAAAGTAAAGATGCAAAAACAAATTCTAAGCACATATCTACAATGCCCATATCACATATTTATATTATAATTTTAAGTATTTAATTTATACTTAAACTATTTGGTTGGGTTTTCTCATAAAACTTTATTGATTTAGTAAAGTAAACACTAATAAAACTTATTTTAATCTTTATATAATGGATTTAATTAAAATTAATATTTAAATAATTCAACGAATTCTAAACACGTTTTATGATTATATATATATATATATTATTTTCGATTTTAATGTGCAATATAATAAGTTCTCATTATATTGACAATAATACTAAAAATTATATTTTTAGTGTTATAAGTAATTACCAGTGTCTAACAATACATCACGATTACCTAAATGATGAGAATGTTAGTGGTTTGAAATTACTTTATTTGTAATCAATGTTACTATGTAATTTAATTTTTTTATTTTAAATATTTCAATTAAACACGAGATATTGAATGTGTTATCCTTATATGGTTCAATTTTTATATTTTTTTAATATTCTAAGTAGATTTATTCTATTAAATGAAACCAATATTATACATTGACTTATTTGAGTATGGTCATGCATTTTACAAAATCTCACTCAATCAAAAAATTCAAGATATCATTTTTATTATATAAGAGGGAGAAATTCTATCTTGATCACACACATCTCTCTATACGACTTATGATATATTTGATTATTTTCTTTATAATCTATTTTATTACAGATGACGTTTAAAAATATCAAAATATATCATTCTCTATATTGTAAACTATGGTGATTTCAAATTTAAGGATTACATATACCATTGTTACTATGAAAATCACTTATGACACTAAAATAATAATTCATATAACGTTCTCATAATGAGTTGTTCTAGTACATTAATTCATTAATTTATATCCATATGTTGATTTAATATATCATATTATAACATAAATATGTTGTTATCAGTTACTACACATATTAGTTTCTATACATTATTGTTACTTTATTTACAGCAATACTTGACAATGGACATTTAAGAATAGTATCAACTAATTGTACTTGCTATTCTAAATTTATTATTACATTTATTAAATACACAAATATATAATAATTAAATAATTAAATGATATATATAAATCAAAATATCATAATACAAATATATCAAATATTCAAAATATTATTGAATTTAGAGCATATATCAACAAACTTTTCGTGCCACCTCGAAGAAGGAGAAATATAAAAAGCCTTTTATCAAGATATTAAGGAAGACTCTTTATATTTTCATAAGTGTGGGCTCGGAAAGCCCCTTCCATTTGATAGATATTATTGAGGCCAGATGGCTTTGGTGTAAACATCTTCTTCCTTTTATGCGGATAGTGAAAGAAAAAGTTAAAAAAGGCTAGTTGGACAAAATGATCTACACCTTGCTTGGCTTCAAGGTGTACATTGGCTTCTTTGTCCTTTCATTTCCTCATATATTTTTCTTTCCTAACACATCATTATGCCTAGCTTGCACATAATACTACAAAAAAAGTAGCATGTTGTGGTGAAAAATATTTATCTTTATAAATATATTATTTATCTCTAAATAGATTAAGTGATAAAAAAATTATCAATACTCATGTGTCTCATTTGCCACTATCACTAATTCATATAGTGATAATTTAATAATCGTCACACGTATGTAGTGACACTTGATTACAAGTGTCACTATATTTGTCACTAAAATTATTTTATAGTATTGTTGATTGATGAAAAGTAGAGACAAAAGTAACAAATTATTACTATATAATTATTTTGGGACTAATAATTTTATTTCTATATTTTTATATAGTGACTATTTTATGTGTTATTTTAATATATTCAGTGATTATTTATTATGTCAGCAATAATTTAAATAGTGATAAATTCATATGTCATTGTTAATTATTTAGTAATAATATATAATATCTTTATTGATCTAATACAACGTCATAAAAATATCAAATAAATATGTAGATATTACAAAATACGTGGATATTTATCGATTTTTGGGAGGATTAAATTGCAAGAAACTTTGGATGAAATTGTATATTTTTAAATATTTATGGTCCATGTATTATTTTAAAAAGGTTTAGGATCATTTTGTAATTTCTAAAAAGTTATCCCTATAAATACCTTATCATTTTCAAAAGTTTCAAATTTGTCCACTTTTTTTTATCCTCTCTATTCTGGTCACCATTTTGATGAGCCCTTTTTGGACTTTCGATCGACACCATTTTTGGACCATACACTCTTCTCAATATTGCCATTGTACCGTTGCAAACCTTATTTCAATTCGACTCCTGATGAGTGGATAAATTCCGGTTAAAATTTTAAAAATCTTTTAACTTAACTTTTTAGCAAACCTTGACCTTTTATTGAAAAACCAAGTATACTGGTGAACTGCAATGAGTAAAACAAAATGATTGAAGAGTTTGGACTTAAAAGTTATTGGATTATTATTGTTAGTAAAGTCACCAGAGCCATAATTTTTTGGCAGATCTCTAACAAATGGTGTATCCGATGAAAAAACGAATCACACCGTTGGATTTAGAATGTCGAAATCTATAAGACTCATAAAAATTCACTACCCGAACTACTAGATTTTGAGTCATTAGCATCATTGATCATCATTGACTAGCGAGTTGATTCTGAGTCTCTTGGGCATCATTTTCGATCCTAAATACATCTGCTAGACTCATTTCGACGAAAAAAATTCAATCATGAGCTTAGAATTTTCAAATGACTTTTCGAACCTAAATGCACGTAAATCGAAGCATTCGAGATAGAAATTTCGTTACTTAGTTATTTATTTTTAAAATATAAATTAGATATATAAAAATATATACATTTTCATATGTTTATGATTATGATTTGAAAATGAATTTAAATTATTAAAAATTTAATTATGTATTTTTACAATAAAATGTTGGATGGCACATTTTGCAACTATGGCATGCTGAATTTGTATTGAATTAATTATTTTATTTTAAAATATCTGTATGGTGAATTTATAAAATAAATTAAATTATTGAATAGTATGCAGGGCGATTTTATTAAATTTTATACTGTTATGTTCTTCGAATTTTTAATTAAACATTTTATATTACTTATATATTGATATGATAGTGATTAAGTTTTGGACCAATATATAATGTGTGTGTGTGTGTGTGTGTGTGTGTGTGTGTTCATGTGTCTGTATTGGATATTTCTGTAGTTATAGCATGTAGCTTATGGCAGGCCTTTAAGGAGTGTAGGTAAGTGAAAGTTGAGTAGAAAAAGAGTAGTAGATAGATGTGACTGCGCCCTCTTAGTATATTTTGTATTGATTTGATTCACATGAAATTGATAATACTTATTTTTATTGTATATATATGTATATAGTTGCACAAAGTGTAAAATTTTTAAATTTTAGCATTATCAATAGTTTTATTGAAATTGGGCATTGCATAATTCTTTTAAAATTAATTATACAGACTTTTAGGTAAAATTAGTTTAGATGAGTGATATTAATCCCTATTGAGAGTTATAGTTTTGCTCACCTCTTCTTTTTCTCATCTAAGAATATTTTTTTTAGCATGCTGTGGATATCAAGAAGTAAGTAATACATTTGGGTATTAAAAAATAAAATGAGCTAGTTTTTTATTGTTAGTTAGTGGTACATTTCTATTCACTTATATTTAAATTATCAGATTTCTAATTATGTGATGATGTATAATTTATATGAACTACTAAAATTTTAAATTATTTATTTTTTAATAAAAAAAAATTGTATAATCATGTATAATTTTATTAGATTTATTTTTATTATTATCATTTCTAAATATATTTTAAAAGTTGGGGCATTCTTTGACCTTTTTAATTATTGAATTTTGACGTGTTTATTGAAATTTTAACTTTTTTTTTTTTAACTTAATAGTCACTAACCCTGATTTAGGGCGTGACATCTAAATAATGACAATCAAATGTCTCTAATAAGATATTAGGGATAATTTATTTAGTCATCAACGATACAAATAGTGACTATTAATGTGTCTTTAACATTATAATTAACAACCCTGTCATTAAAATAGTGCTATTTTATGCCACAAGAAATATTAATTAATTTAATTATTTTATCAATTATTATAAAAGAGGATATATTAATCATTAAGATCATCAGTGTAACAACATTTATTAATTATCACTATTATATAAGAAATTATTTAAAAAATTAATATAACTAAATATTTTTATAATATAAATAAAAAATATTAAAATTTATTTTTGCTATAATTATTAATTAGTTGAAACAATTAAATTTAATAACAAAATAAATTTAAAACTATCCATTAATTCTTATGATATCTAAATTTCAAAGAATTTGAAGGCATATACTAAATAGTATTTTTAAGTGTACTAATTTATCCCATTTTATTGTATAACACATGTCAATATTTCTACAACGGTAGATTTAAATTCTTTAATTTTCTCCTCCATATTGTTTATTTTTTCTTTTGCAACTTATATGTAGCCTTACTCTTCCAACATTTTTAATGCCTCATTTTGACATGGTTGAGGATTATAAACATCTACTTTACGAATTCTCTGGTTGTAGATAAGATAAGAATTTTTACCATCACCCAAAATTTGAGCAAAAAATTGATTATTTGATGTATTTGGATGTTGGTTAACAAACTCATTCATCTTACTCTAAAAATCACAAATAATAAGCAAATTAACATGCAAAATAAAAAACAAATATCTATAATTTTTTTTATTGGCAACATTTTGCAAGAAATTATAAAAGAAAGTGAGGAAAAATACAATATTAAAGAACTAAAATATAATATTCTTTTTAAGACACAAATATCTATGCTTGATTCTAAATCTTGTGAGCTCAATCCAAATTACATGCATAAAACAAAATTTTATTAAAAAGTAAAGTTCAACTATTGATAGAAAAATCCATTGATAATAACTACATGCATAAATCTAATACTAAATTATGTATTTATAATTACAATATCTAAGTTATACAACAAAGAATATCCCTTTCATGTATCTACATCATTAGAAAATCATGTGCTCTATTGATAACCATGCATAGTAGAGGCAAATGAAAAAAAAAAAATAAGTTTACACAATTAAATATAAGTAAGAAATATGAAAGCTCAATTTAGTTTGTAATCACATAACAATTAGGAATGATATATATACCATAAATTAATAGTAAGAGCAAATTTTATAAAACTAGGTGCAAACAAGATTACATGTTTGAAAATATATTGTGATGGAACAAATTCTAAAAATTCTTTACGCACATACATAATATTTGCAAACACATCTAGTGCTTAATATTGGGCATTTTCAATAGCATTTGTACTTGCACACACACACACACACACACACACACACACACACACACACACACACACACACACACACCAAAAATAGCATGCAATATCATTCCTGGTTTGTTTAATACATAACCTTAAAACTACTTGAGACCTTATATCAAATCCAATATCATTAACAATCTCCTAAAAAAATTATCAACATCACCAATATACACATGTATTTAAAATAAACTATGAAACAACCCTTTTATATTTAAAATTTAGTTACAATTACCTCTTCAGACTTCAAATCAACAGGCTAACCATTTGTCTCTATACATTTTTTATAGTGACCATTATTTTTTTATGTTACAAAGTATGCCTCTAAAAGTCACTTTTTTGTAGTGTAGTTTTGATACTTCTAAACAATTGTACGGCTGCCTTTTGGTTATCCCTAAACTCTGTCTTTTTTGAGATCAGATGCAAAAAGGTAAAGGCAGAGTTGAATTCATGCTATAACTCTTTGAAGTAAATAGATAAAAAAAAGTTCACTATCTAAAGACTAACCTTGCATCTAAGAGAAAATCTTAATAAGTTGAGTGCAATCAATTTTTTGAAATAGGTTATTTGTCTTGAAGTCAACTTATAAGTTATTTATTATGAGTTAAGTGGAGCAAGTGATGAGGATGCCTGCTTTGCTCTAATTAACTGCCTTGACCACTTTAAAAAATTATATCCCATAATTGACTTATTTTGCTTAAAGGGCATGGTTGTAAACTTAACAGCAGAAGGAGCTCTTTAGATTAAAGTTATTGTGACAACAATTATGCTAATGTAAGTTTAATGGATGCAACAAGAGAAGTAATAGAAAGGTTTGTGGAAGCCATTTTGACCGTTAACATGATCGACCTCGTTCCTACTAATGATAAGCTAAAAAGGGTTGACAAGACTAAGGGATCTGAAGCTAGGGAAAGTAAAAAATTAAATATGCCTACTTTTATTTATAAACTTGTAGCCTTAGAGCCTTTCTATGTTAATAAACTTGTTTTTCTACTTTCTAAATTCTTGTGTAACTATATGATTTTTTTGCATTTATCTCAAATACTTTAAAACTAAAATATTACTAATAAATAAGCTATAACGGTTAAAACGAGAAATGACTTCTCCTGAAATTCTCAAATGCGAATAATTGAAATTCTTGTTAAAAATTAAGTAGCTGAAACTATTTTGTCTTGATTTTATGTGACATATAATTGAGGACATAAGAATAATCTAACCAATTCTTCTTAGAATTAATCCAAAAAATTTAACTGTGATTTCTCTTTAATTTACATAATAATGAATGATGCCATAATATTAATTAATAAATCAAACTGAGTAATCCTTTGCAAAATTACTCAGTATATAATTTGTAATAAATTTTATATCATCTTAAAGGGAAGTGGACTTGCTCAAGGGTATTTGCCTTTCTACTTTGGTAGTTCTATGGGATACTTGCATTCTTAATAAGGTAGTGACCTTTTTAAGGTATTTTCTTTTCTACCTTGGTAGCTTCTTTAAGAAGTTTTCCCTTTGGCAAAGTTGTGACCTTTTAGGGATATCTCTTGGCGATTCTTTTAGAGATTTTCGTATTTGGAAGAAAACCTCTCAAGGGTATCTTTTGGCGGTTCTTTTAAAGATTTTTCTCTTTCGTAAGAATGTGACCTTTTATAAATGTATTCATCATTAATTGTTCTTTTAAGATGTTTGTTTCATCAATGAGATTGTGACCTCTCAAAGATGTATTCAACCTTAGTGGTTCCTTTAAGAAACTTGCCTCTTTGGTAAGGTTATGACTTTTAGGAATATAATCACTTTTAGTGGTTCCTTTAAAAAGTTTATCTCTTTGGTAAGATCGTCACCTCTTAGGGATGTATTCACTCTTGGCAGTTTCTTTGAAAAACTTGCCTCCTTGGCAAGATTGTCATTCAATTGGTAAGAATTTATCTAAAGACACTTTTATTAATTAAAAAATCTATTTTCATGTTGATTAAAATAAAATTCTTACTAGCATTCCAAGGCTTTCTCACGATCCTCCTATTTGGATATCCTAGTTAATGTGCTTATAATTTGACCATTTTAAAACTATATATAGTCCTTCCTAATTTGAGCCAGAAACTCCTTTAAGTTTTTTTTTTTTCTTATATTTATAGTCACCCTTCTAAGAAAGAGATCACCCTCCGCAAATGCCCTAGCTTTGACCTTTCTATTGTAGTGTATTCAACTCTCTACCAATAAGCATTATGTTTAGCTTGTAGTTGGTCTTTCTTTTCTTTAACCAATTTCAAGCATGAATAGATTACTTTTAGCATTAGCTTTTTCATCAAAGAATGTGTTCCTATAAGTGATTTCTTTTATTTCAGCTAATGTAACTATAGCATATCCAAACGTTAAAGAGAAATAGATTTCCCAATTCCTTTTTTTTCCTCCCAAATTAGTGTTTAAGTTCTTTTTAATTACCTTATTTGTTAACTTGACTTGATCTTTAAATTATGGGTAAGCAAGAAAGGCAAATTGCAAACCTATTTTTAGATTTAAGTATAGTTCTTGAAGTTTTTGATTCCTAAATCACTTCTCATTATTAGTAATGATATCATTAAAAATGCCATATATGCAAATGATGTTTATCCATACAAAAATTTGTAATTATATTTTTTGTTATTGTGGCAAGGGGCTCAACTTTTACCTATTTTATAAAATAATCTACCTTTTTTATTGTGCACTTTCCTTGTCCTAGGCTTAATAACATCAATCTAATAAAATTTATTAGTCCTTACTATATAAACAACCATGAATTGATAAAGTTAGTGAGCATTTTGATCGATTGCTTTAGAATATTTAAATTGAACTAACAATATTTGCATGTCCTCATAGATTTAGGGCATCATTATAAATTATTAACTACTAATATTCTTATCGAAAAACTTAAATATCAATACTTTAACACTTGAATGTTTTTCTCATATTCTTGCATGTATTTCTGTAAGGAAATTTTTGGTCTCGTTATGCTTTAAAAACTTTAGGTATAAGAAAGTGAATCTTGTCATTTAAAAAGTTCCATCCGTGATGCAGTATCAGGAGGCTTTGTACTTGAATCATCTAGCCTTCTGTTTTTTTTTTTTTTTCTATCGAGGAGGTCCCATTTTTTTTTTTTTTTATATATATATATACCTTCAAATTTGATACATTCATGTCTTATCTATGTGCATATTATTTACCTTTTCTGCTGCTTCATTTTCATCTTCAATGTTGGGGATAGGG
This sequence comes from Khaya senegalensis, assembly GCA_032402905.1. NCBI lineage: Eukaryota > Viridiplantae > Streptophyta > Magnoliopsida > Sapindales > Meliaceae > Khaya > Khaya senegalensis. The sequence goes on along the minus strand of CP135542.1, from coordinate 3,821,730 downwards.
ATGTACTAAATGGGTATTGTCTTTAGGGCTCTTTTTGTTTCCATTAAAACTATGTTGGCAAATCAATTTACCTTAATATTTATGCCCTTAAAATTTGCTTTATACTTGCCTCAGTGAATATTGCCATAAAATCTTTCATTTTACTGAGGTAAAACTTCATTTTTTTTTCTTCTCTCGCTTGAAATTACCATTTAATGTGATTTAGTATTAATTAAGAGTCATTCATTATATGTAACTATTTCACCTTAAGCTCTAAGCCTAGCTTTAATCTTATTGAAAGGACTTCATATTCTACTTTATTATAGTTGCTTTGAATCTAATCTTTAACGCATAAGTGACTTCATTTCCTTTTAGCGAGATAAGGATAATTCTTACTCCACTTTCGTTGATATTAGATGTTCCATTGTCATAAAAGTTTCAAGTGGGACTTTTGTTTTCTTCTACATTTTAAGCAATGATGTCCCAAACTTTTAGGATTTAGTTATCATCCACTGATTTCTTTACTATGAAATCAACTAAAATTTGTGTCTTTATGACTATTTTTAGTGGTAGTAAAGGTTGAATTCATTGAGTTTCATTAACTACTATACTAATCTCTCTAAAATATCTTGCCAGTGTTTTACCTACCTTAGAGGTTGGTTAGTCATGGCAATGATATAGAAGACTTGGAAATAATGCCTTAGTTTTTTTACTGCCATCACTAAAGCTAAAGTAAATTTTTCATTAGCGTATATTTGATCTTTGCATTAGCTAATGTTTTGACTTGTATAATAAACTGATCTCTAGATCTTTTCCTTTTTTCTTACCAATACTGAGATCACCAAATTTTTATACATGGCCAAATACAATTATAACTCATATCTTGCCTCATGTTGAACCATCAAGGGCATACTTGTTAAATAATTCTTAAATTTTTGAAAATTCTTCTCATGCATTTTAGTCCATATCATCTTCTTTCCTCTCTTTATGACTTGAAAAAACTTAAAGTAATAATCGATGGATTTTGATATGAGTCAATTTTATACAACCACTTTCCTACCAAACTCTAGATATTCTTGATAGTTCTTGGGGGTTTCATATTTATGATTGAAGTGATCTTTTTTGGATTTGCTATTATTCCCCTCTCATTGACCATAAAACTAAGGAACTTTCCTGAGTTGACCTTAAAAGCATATTTTTCGGGGTCCTCATATTTTGCATTTTTTAAATAAGTCAAAATTCTTTTAGATCTTTCAAATGATCTTTCATTTTAACCAATTTGTTTATTATGTCATTCATATAAACTTTTTAGGTTTTTCCAATAAAGGGCTTAAACACTTTATTCACTAGCCTATGGTATATTGCTCCTGCATTTTTTAAGTCGAAGGATATTGCTTTGCAATAATATAATTTTTGGTCAATAATGAGGGTGGGTTTCTCCTAATTGTGCTCAAATATTTTAATTTGGTAGAACTTGAAAATGCACCCATAAAGTTAAGGAGACCATGAAATGTGGTATAATTAACTAGTTGATCAATTCATGGCAAAGAAAAGTTGTCTTTTAAGTAGGCTTTCTTCAAGTTCGTAAAATTAACACACATTCTTTATCCATTAGCTTTCTTTATCAAGACTTTATTTGTAATTTATTTTAGGTAATGAACTTCTTGAATAAACTCAACCTTTAAGAGTTTGTTCATCTCAATTTGAATTGCATTGTACCACCTGTGGTTGAATGTTCTTTTATTTTATTTTATTAATTTTATTCTTAGGTTGAGGTCCATATAATGAGACATGATCTTAGGAGCTATTTTTGGCATATTTTTGTGTGACGAAGTGAATATGTCCAAATACTTCCTTAAGACCTTAAACTTTCCTTTTTCCTCTCTTTTTTAAAGGCCGTTCTAATTTTCACCACTTAGGTGGGCTTTCCTTGATTAATTGAAACCATTCTAGTTCTTTGATTAATTTTAATAACATAAATTCCTCTTTCTCTTATGATTTTTTAAGGAGGTGTGACCAACCATGGTTATAGAAAGTTTTCTTTATTATAGTGATATAACTAATTCTTGCTTTTTTCTAATTTTCTTTTATCACTCCAACCTTATATTTTGCTAAGAATTTTAATTTTTTATAGTGAATAGACATGACTGCTTTTACTTTTTTCATGAAAAGTCTTCTTATTAGTATGTTATAAAACATTGGGTGGTCCACTACCATAAAGCCAACCATCATTATCTTTATGTATAGCTTCTGTTTCATGGTAACAAGAAGTTAAATTGAGTAAAGAACATTATGCATCCATCTCCAAATCTATAAAAAGAGAGTATGTATTTTTTCTAACTTTAGGTCTTAAATTTTCAACTTATTTAGGATTTTTTTTAAACAAGATATCAATTGAACTCTTAGAGTCAATAAAATTTGGTTTAGTTCAATCCTTATCACATTTATTGTTACTACCAAGGCATCATCATGTGGATAATTCATTCCAAGGATGTCTTCTTTTGTGAAAATGACTGGTACCAAATGTATCCAGATATTCTTTGGGTTTTTATAAGCATCATGCTTGGTGCGCGGCTTTTTCTCATCCCCTCTACTAGTTCTAATTCTTCTCATCAAGTTGTTTTGCCTTTGTTCATCTATTTTAATAGATAATTATAGTTTCTCAGTGTTTATAACTATTTTTGCATTTTGGTCCAATTTTCAAGTTTCAAAAATCCATGTTTCAGTACCTTTTGCAAGTTTTGAAAGTGTGCTTTTGTATAAAACAAATGAGCTTACATAATTATCACACATAAAAGCATACAATCAAAGTTGCAACAATTATCATAAGATTGTGACTTGATTCTTCAAATTTGAGCTCTTACACTTCTTTCTTTTCTTTTATGCATTTTGTTATCATCAAATAGGAGTATTTATGATTCTAAGGTTAACAAAATTTTATCTCAGCTATTTTTTTTTTTTTTTTTTTTTAGTGTAAGAGTTTTTTTATGTAAACATTTATATTGTATGATAATGTATTTTTCTCCATCTATATCTTTGTTCATTACTTATGTGATATATTTGTTCTAAAAAATTTTGGACAAAACCTAAAATTCCAAACAAGTGAAGATCTTAATTTTAGGGTATAGAAAATATATCAGTAAATATATTTTCAAACTTATGAAGTTTGATGTAGAAGAATTTGATGGAAGAATTAATTTTGACTTGTAATAAATATGAGTAATGGATATACTAACCCAACTCTAAGGTGTGGGCAATCAAAGTACTTTAAAAATGATTGTCAAAAAGTATAAGATCTTAGTAATGTTGCTAGCATGGGTCCCTCTTCTTAATAGAGAGATTGTGATTTTGTTTGAATAGATAAATACAACAGTCTTATAGCATGTCATTAAATTGCCATAGAAGATAACGTGTTACAAGTTACTAAGGCTGCATCAAAGTTGCCATAATGCAACGATGGTAGGTCTTATTTCATCATGACTTTTCATTCAATTTGAAAAACTCACAAAAGTGGAGATTGTTTAGATAAGTAAATCCTTTTTCAAAAAGAATTTATATTTCAAATAACTAAGAGATTTTTTAGTCCATTTCTTATTAGTAGTTTTCTTGTTTTAGGAGAATGTTTATTTTAGAAATTAAGTAGTATTCTTGTAAGATTCATTTGTTTAAGGTAGAGTTTAACTTTTACTAGAAAGAGAATACTATTCTTAGAAGGAATAAGTTATTAATTACTCTATACAGGGAGGTTGGGATCATTTATGAAAAAAAGATTACATAGCATTTCTAATTAATATCAGGTGGTTTATTATGGAAATATGGTCTATTAAGATTTAGCATTAATCTTTAAAAGTAGACGTAAGACCTTTTGAGATTAAGAATTAATCTTTGGAGTAGACAACTTCTTATGAAAAAAATGGTAACATCTATTAAGATTTGGATGTAATTGGAGTTTGAATATGAGAGAAAACTATTGAGTATGATTGTAACATTATATTTTTATCCATCTATTATTTTTGTTTATTACTTGTTTAATATCTTTGCTCTAGGAGATCTTGGGAGAGACCTAACATTCCCTATAATATTGTGATAATAAAGCAATAATAATTATTGCACGTAATCCTGTACAATTGACCAAACCAAACATGTGAGGATCAATAAACACTTAATCAAAGAAAAACTAAAATTTAGACGAATTCACACTTTCTATGTTACTATCAAGAGTCAACTAGCAGATGTGCTCAAAAAGGACTATCTAATACAAATTTTTAGCAACTCATCAACAAACTTGGAACGCAACATCAGCTCAAGGAGAAGCGTTCAAAAGCCATTTAAAGAGTTCAAACTAATTAGGAAGTTATGTATGGAATACAGGAGACTAAGGGTGGCTTACTAATTATAGTTTCATTATTACAATAAGATTTTACTTTATAGTTTTTTAGATATGCTTATGTAAAATTTCTCAATCGGTAATGGAGAATCCTTTCAATTCATAAAAGGGAAATATATTTCACTAAAAAATTGAATATGAAGGGTATTAATAGTAAATAAATAAAAATTTTATCAAGTTTATGAGCGAACTCTTTTTCAGTTTAGGTGATTGTACGCAATTTTATCATTACTTTACTAAGTTTTGTTATTTTTCAATTTTAAGTCTTTCCAATTTCAACAATCTTCTGTACATATGGCAAAAATATTTTTGTAATGCAAATCGTGATCTTTGGAAGAATTATGCTTACACATAACTATAATATCTATGTAATATAAATTGTGATGTTAAGAGAGTTATACTTTTCTAGAAGTTGGTAAAACGTATAGTAGAACTGAATACATACATACATACAAACATACATACATATATATGTATGTATATATATATATATATATATATATATGCAACTTTGAATGTATTGTAACAAAAGATATTCACAACGACACATCTGGTGTGGATTTTCATTACTGGGTATGCATTGGTCTAAAATGAAAACATTACCTAATTTTAACGTTGGTCATGTTACTCATTTGATGTGTAAACTTGATTCAATAATGAGTTGTTCTCAAGTCAAATTGTAAATAAAAGATCAAAGATTGCGGTTTATTATCGATATAGCATCCCTGAGAAGCATCGATGAAATCTATCTTACCTCATAAGTGGTTGGTTAATTGGGAGAGTGTTGTTATTACGACAATATATTTTATAAGAAAAATATTTTATAAAAGAAATAAAGCTAAAATTTTAAGATGCTGTAGCACACATGCCCACTTTGATTTCCTAAAACTCTAAAAAGATAATTCATGTAAACACACAAAAACATATCCAGGAATGAAATTTAGCTGGTAAATATGCATTGGTCTAAAATGAAAGCACAATATAATTTTAATGTTGGTTATGTTACTTATTTGGTGTATAGTTGATTTTAATCAAGAGTATCCTCTTTTGTTTCATAAAAGAAGTCATTTACAATAGTCAAATTGTAAAAATATATATATATATATATATATATATATATATATATTGGGGGGATTACAATGGATTTCATTTTATTGTAGCTATCTGATGCTTTTCATTCCAACACATCTGGTGACTGACTCTAGTTCTATATTTTACTTGCCTCTCACAAATTGCATTTTCAATTAAATAGTAAATGCCATTGTAGCTAATCAATGTGTTTCCTTTTGACTACGACTTCGATACTTGCCAATGGCAATTTGTGTTTTTTTTAGGACAAATTCGTCATATTTTGCCAATGCAATGCTAATATAACATGATCCCTAAGACTAATGCGTAGTAACTCTCTCTCTCTCTCTCTCTCTCTCTCTCTCTCTCTATATATATATATTCTGTTAACTCTAATTATTATTTTATTTGATCAAATGTTTACAAAAATTTTTTTTTTTTTAAATTTTTACTGTTCAACGTATTATTAGTTTCAAAATCTTGGCTATATAAAACCATGATTTGATGGGATGTTTGTCTTTCTAAGAGAACAGCCATTTTTGTGCTATATATAGATAATGATTTCACAGTGGCAACATTAGTTTTAAAAATAATATGTATTATTGTTTTAACGTTTTTCATCTTATGGTGATGCGATGATATTTCTAATTAGATAATAAAATAATATAACAAATTATCAAATAGACGAGCTGCAGGCTTCATGCTTTATTTCTTTTGGAGTATCTTTCTTAGAGTTGATTACTTAGTGGCTTATATAGCATAGGTCGGGCCAGTTTGGGTTGGTAATATCTAACAAAGCAGGCCAATACACTTACATTTGTGCTGTGTTGGGACAATTGTAGTAGGACACTAAACTTACTTGTAGGCATTTGCAAACGGTGGTGATATTTTTCACTTAATAAATAAAGGGGTGTGTCAAAAATAATTCTTGACCCCACCAAGCAAAAGGTGGACTAAAAGATAATGAAGAAAAAGAAACCCCATACGCTGAATGAAAAGAAACAAGAAATTTATTGAATAATTAATAGCACCATTAGTTTACATAAATTTATGTTATGTATGCATTAATCTTACTAGTTAGTCCTTGTGTTTTGTAATTGATTACTTGTTTTTATTATTTTGCAAATTTTTTCGTAGGTTTTTATAATTAAAGATAAATAAATAAGTTTAAAAGATGCAATGTCAAAATTTTTCTTTTTTTGTTAAAGATTAATGTAATCTTTCCTAAGAGAAATGGAAAAACTTATTGTGGAGCACATTATAAAAAACTTACTTTGACAAGAGAAAAATAAAGTCACTCCTTCAAAAATAATAGAAATCAATCATAATTATATTTTCATTGATAAATTGAACAATAGTTACTAAAATAACAATAACTTTATTTATAGAACTCTATTTTGTGCAAAAAATTTTTATTAGAAACTAGAGATCAAGGATTTTTCATTAATATCTTATTACCATTAGATTCAAAGTAGTCTAATTGCAGTTTTTAAAATAATATGTCTCAAATTTTGACAAGTTAAAAAGAAATTAAATTCTAGTAAAAAATAACTATGTGAATCTTACTTTATTTAGAATTTATGGAACTATCTCATGGTTGCTTTCATACAAGGAGAGCACCTCTTTACTTTCAAAGGCACAAAAGAGAAATTAAGACACAAGTGAAAATGTAAGAAAAAGTTTCAGAAAGGCCAAAATTAAAAAGTGTGCTTTCTTTTTCTATCTTTGTGGTTCTTTCTTGTATTTTATCGACTTTTACCATATTCTTTAATAGCTGACTTTCTTTCTTAAGGACATGGATGAAACTTTAATTAGATCTTTTATGAATTTATGTTAATTTAAAAAATTTTTAAATTTAATTCTAATGTTTTTTATTCACATTGTGTTTAAAATTATTATTGCATGCTTTAATAATTTGCAATTGCAACATTTATGATTTATACATATGATATATTGATACAAATTTTAATGATCACACTAATTTTTATCTTAGATACTTCTAATAGGAATGAATTGTAATAACATGATAACCACACTAATTTAATTGTTATTGCATGATCTTATTGTTTTCATATTGTTTAATGTATTCTAGAAATGATAATAATAGCTCACATCAATATTAAATTTATAATCAATGGAAACATAATGCATGTAGTAAATTGCACGCTAAGAGGATTGTTGCTGTGAACAGTTGTTGAAATTTCTTAATTACATAAATTTGTCAAAAAAAAAAATGATAATTAATGGTAGATTCTTCAAACCCAATGCCTTTCTTTCAATTGATTTCTTGTTCTTGATTTGTTCTTTTGAAAAATTTATATATTTTTTTTAATTTTAATTTAATTTAACCTTGACACTATTTATTTATTTTGCATTCATATTAAGTTTCTTTAACATTTGTTCATTTTAAAATTTAATAATAAAGAAGCATTAATTTAACTTGAATTGATCTTATGTGAATACTTGTTAATTTTTTCAATTGATTCATATACTTACAAGTTTTAATTTGAAGTCCAGAATGCTTATATTAAAGTAATTACAATTTTACAATAATAATCACTTTACATTTATAAAATAAACACAAACACACTAATCACTAAGCATGCACACACATGTATATTTCAAATTCTATAGGTGAATAGAACAAACACTTACAAAATTCTTTACATACAATTTGTTAATTCACAAATTTATTTAAAAATACATCATATAACTATTAAAAAGAAAAGCTCAAAAATAAATGGAATATTGATTAAAAAAGGTGAAATTTTCATTAATCCAAAGAGTAAGAAAATAAGTAAAGAATTACACAAATAGAAAGTATAATACATATTACCAACATTAGAAATACAAATAAATGTAAAAGTCATTACTGAAATGAAAATAAATACTATAAGTATATATTTTTTAAAAAAATCTAGCATTACATTATCGTTAAAGATCAATTTGTGTGTTTGTTTGCATGTACATATAATATTATCACATCAATTAAAAGTTTATTAAACATCTAAATATATATATTACTGTAGTATAGTTCAAAAATATATAATTATAATATAATTCAAAATTTTATGTCCCAAAAAGATGTAAATTATAATTCTAATATAAAAGGGAAGGCAGGGGGAGTGTTCAATATACCAGATTGGATGGATTTGATCAAATTCATATTTGTTCCATCACTTCATAACTTATTTTTTTAAATTCATCCAATCCACCATGCAATAAAATTCAATCCAAAGGAAATTAAAAAAAAAAAAAAAGAAGACAGAAGAATATATAATTTTAACATTTGTTATTTAAATTAAATAAGATAATAAGAGAAAATAACAGACAGTTTGTTTGAACATTAAACACATATACTAATTCAAAATAAAATAATAATATTAAGAAATATGAAAATAATTGTAATTGGGGTAATTGTAACTGGATTAGTTAAAGATTAGTAAAAAAAATAAAATAAAATGATGAAACTAATTATTATTAAAACGTACGTACAGTTAGTTTTGATGCCACACTATAATTAAATTTCATTCTAACGCGAACAAAGATAAGTATTATGTATAAAATATAAAAACAAAAGTAGATCGGATCACTAAAGTGGACTACTTTATTTGGATGATAATTTGCAGCTTAGCTTACATCAATTGAACTGAACTGGAGTGAATACTATATAATTAAAAGAAATGAAGAATTGTAAATAAGAGTGTGCTTGAAACGAAGAAGAATAAAGGTAAAATAATAATAATAATAATAATAAACGGACAGATAGTGAGGTTGAATTAGATTTCAAGGTGTTTTTTTTTTTAAATAAAAAAAATTAATATGACAATTGAGTAATGTTTAAGTGTTAATTAAAAATTTATGTTATATTTTAAAGAGAGTTTATAGTAGAATAGATTTATTACGTTAACATTGTTAATGTGACGAGACTATTTAATCAATGACGTGAGATAAATATATTAATTGATCGTGAGTAAAAAAAGTTAATAAAAAATTTTATTATTTAATTAAATAATAAAAAAATTTATAAGATCTTATATTAATTTTTTTCATTCATCATTAATAAATATATTTTTTTTAACCTCATTAATTGAATAGTTTCGTTACGTTAACAATGGTGATATAGTAAGACAGTTTTATTTATGATGCTTTCTGTACTTTATACAATTATTTCTTTTATTTACTTAAAAATATATTATCTTTTAAAATTAAATTATAAAATAAAATTTTCATTATCATGATTTAATTACAATGCAAATTCACAACAAAAAATGTTTAGAATTTTCAATCCAATTCAACCCACTACATCTATTGAAAAATGGACCATCGAGTTAGATCAAATCGAGTGGGTTGATCCGATTAGATGCTGAACACGTCCAAGGGAGAGTGCTGAATGAATTGAATCCTGGTGGCTGCTGGTAAGAAATTTAACTATCCCAAATTATAGGAAAATAATATAACACCTTAGATGGAAGCTTCATAGTACTATGGCATCCATTAAAAACTGAACAAAAAAGAAAAAGGTGAAAGCTTTTGACTTGAGCATTACAATTGTTAGTAGATTTAACATTTTAATATTATGGAAAGTAAAAATCTAGCGAGTCCATGTGGCTGGCCAGGAGCAAAAGCTTGTCAAGCCTACCAGTGCCTCGGATGCTTACCGACACCAGAAACAAAAAGATTGACACGTGAAATCGCCAATTAGAAACAGTTGTTATATTTTCCACGTATTGTAAATAAGCAAATCTTTATGATTGATTGTCTAGATTTGTAACTGCAGAGGCAATATAGGCAACTTCGTAGTACTCGTGCTTATGGAGTTTGGAGATGAAAGTCGGGTTTATTTAAAGAAGAAAAACAAAACCAAAAAAATAATAAATCAATAATCGATTTGCTAGTGAAATCAAAGAACATATTTACTTGATGATGCTGATGTGATCCAATAAAACATTAAAAAGAAATACAGTAACATGATGATGTAATTCAATGGTAAATCTTTTTGCCATGTTTGGTGACATTGTGCAACCATCCAATCCCTTTGAAAGCCTTGGAGATCTTCATAAGATTTGGCCTTCCCATTCCCAAGTTCATTTTCCCAGCTGAGAATTTCAATGCCTGTAAGCAGCAAAGTTGCCCATCATCCATGTCTTCTTCTTGATCAGTGTCGTAATTGCTTACTTTCTTTCCTTTCTTTGTTTTGTTTTTAGTTAGTAGATGCTGCTTGCTTGAGTCAGTAGTTTCATATGTCTCCCAGAGCAAATCCATTCCTTCACTTCCTTCAATGTTGGAATTGTGTCTCTCCTCAAAAAGCTTGCATGCCAACGTCCGTCTCCACTCCTTTTCTTTCCTCATCGATCCAAAACTTCCTAGATTGTTTGATCCCGCCATATTTTCAGAATTATTTTCCTCGTTATCACCGCCGAGTCTTGGAGAATTCACTCTTGTTAATGCATATCCGTTCACCAAACTCAACTCAGCTGTTGTGCCCTTGGATCCACTTTTCACGGATAAATCTGCTGCTTTTTGTTCTTCACCTTCAACTTTATTGAACTCTACGCTCAGTGGTTTGACTTCTTTTTCTGGTCCGCTTTCGCATGACACATCGACAAAATCATTATAATCATCATCATCATCCTCCTCCTCCTCCTCCAAGAAGCCTCCTAAACTCTTTCCTCCCTCATTCAACTGATCAATACTTTCAGTTTCGTCTAGCATAATCTCAGCCAAGCTCCTAATTTCATTGGCATGACTACTTACACCTTGCGCAGCATTTACACTGAAACTTTCGTGACATAAGTGCTTGTCAACAAGTGGTAATTCAGATTCTTCATTACAGTACTCCACCTCCAACGTCTCAATAGTAATGGACGTATCAAACACTATCTTGTATGCCTCAAACTCCTCGAACGGTTGAAAATGATGTTGGTTTTCTTCTTCATCCGCATTCGATCGTAACTTGTCTAAAACATTTTGATAAGTTGTGAGAAGGAAACTTGCCTTGGATTTTTCAGAAAATTTTAAGGAAGAATTGTCACTGACAAGGGTGGTGAGGAGAGCAAGAAGTAGAAGAGAGGTGGTGATAAACAGAGGAGAAAGAAAAGAAAGAATCTTGATAATGTATGGGGAGAAGAATACAAAGTAAGAGAAATAGAGAGGGTGAGAGAGAACGAAAGAACAGAAGAGGAACAAGTCAGACATCACAAGTCTAGACAAGTTATTAGTTTTCTTGGAGTTGGTAGTGATTGGTGAGAAAGAAAATTCAGACATGTTTTTCTTCTCTTGGGAGAAAATAAGAGAAAGACGAATGAAGAGAAGTAGGCAAATAGCAAATAGAAGAGAGAAAAGCGTGAGATTGGCAGGAAGAGCGGCGTGAATAAAGGAAGAGAACTGAGTGAGAGAGAGGGTGTGTGTGTGTGTAACGAACGCTAGGAAGAATAGAAAAAGAAAACACCTTTTGGCTGTCAAAAAGGGCATAACCACCAACTGGGCGGGGGTGGGGGAGGAGTGGGGTAAGGTTTCTTTTCGTTGCGTTAATCATTTAGCATCATTACAGTTAATAGTAATTATTTTCACATCGAGAGTGATGCTAATTTCTATTTATCACACCAAATTAATTAATTAATTAAAGCATGAGTTATCTTCTTCTTGTAATTTTTTTCTTTCAATGAATGAATTAGACAAGTAAAATAAAATATAGTGTGTGTGTGTATATATATATATATAAATATATATTAATACTGTCTGGAAAAGAGAATTGGGATGCAGTCATGTAAAAGACAAAATTTTGACTCACATCAGCGGTTCATTAAAACCATTCGCCCAGTTTATATTTTAATCAATAATATAAAGCATACTAATTATTCAAGACTTAGTTTGGTATTAAAATTTAGCAACTTTTAAATTTTAGCAAGTATTCTAAAACTTAGAATTATCAAACATAATTTTTAATAATATATTGAGAAATATATTTTGTTTATAAAAAAAAAAGGGGGGGTAGGGACCCATATGGATAAAATTGTAACATTTTTAATATGATCAGTTGGAGTGCTAACTTTCTCTTCTATTGTTTTACAACATTGTTGGTCCAGAATGGGCAAAATTTAATGTTATTGAAGCAATATTTTTTTAGGGTAAAACTCAAACTTCATATATCCCTATTCTGTCTTATTTGTGGATTTCTCATTTTTATCACTAAAAATTTAGCCGTGAACTCTAATTTTTGTCTTAATTGACCTTCAATTCAATCTACAAAGATATGCACTTACTTCATTTAAAGAGTTGCATAAATTTTAAATTAATTATAAATGAAGTGGAGTTAAATTTTATTTAATATTAAAGTGTCGAGATAAATTATAATTGTTGTAAGATATAAGTATTAAATATATAATATCATTTAATAAAAAAAAATTTCACTATAAATTTATATTATTAAACACACATAATTAGTTTTACTAATAAATTCTTAAGAACCAAAAAAAAAAAATTTTAAATGACTAAACTACAAAGATTTTTTTTAATATTTTTAATTGATTTTGCAGATATGTCATAGATACCATATCCTAACAGAGCTATGCCTCGTATAATAAAATCCTACAGGACTAAGTTGGTTTTATTATACACACATAATTTGGTATTAGAGTCAAATGCATACACAAAATCACCCAAAATCAAACTCTGCGACTCAAGATTGTTTATCCCGAGGGTTTAGTTTTCTAACTTTGACCGATAATTTCCATGTCCCCCTGATTGAGTTTCTATTTTTCATTTTGCTTTTGTTTAAATAAAAATAGAAGTAATAATGCAATGGAAGCAACTCTTGATTTGATTTTCGATCATCAATTAGCAAAAATTTATTATAATTGGGAAGGTAGGAGGGCACTAGGAGAGTGACATGGTAGTGAGACATGTAAACCTTGTGTACTGTTAATGGATGCTGCGTAAAGTAAGAATTAATAAATTAATTGGACAGGAGAGGAGAGGAGAGGAGACGGGAGGTGATTTCAGGTAGGTTTGGAGGTTAGAATGGAAATATAATGGCTTGCAATTGCACATGGGAAAGCACTTATGGCCATTCAAGTGTTTTGCAATTTCCATGCATCATCCACCCACCCTCCTCTCTTCTATTTTGCCTTTGGTTTGGTCGTCAACTAGCTTTTTATTCTCTAAATGGACCCATCTGTCTGTCTCTTCCATTTTCCTCATTAATTATTTACGGAAAATTCGTACATTTCTTTGCTATATTCACTAGTAAACTCTTCCACTCCATTCCATTCCATGTCTCATATATAGACAAGCAAGTAATGAAGAATTACCGCTATCATATTCGTCTAAACTAAACTCTTAAATCAAATGGATATATAAATGAAGCATTTGTATCACAACAACATGGTCCTGGGGTATAATAATTATAAATGACCCGCAAGACAAAGACAGTAGTAACCATGCACCAAAACTGAAGGCACCCAGCCCCACCTGACTTTTGACAAATTAGAACATGTGTCCCACAACCTCACCAAAGAATTTGTTTACCATCAGCTTTTGATTCTTCTACATTGCATGAAACCAACAACAGACAACACAAAAAGGAACAACAAAAAGGAGAGAGAAACATAACTAACTTCCTTTCACCTAAAGCAAGCAAAGACGTCAAAATACTCACTCCTTTTTTTTCTTTGTTTAGTTGACTTGAGGAGTCAAGAAAACCACCTAGATGCTAGAATGTTAATATATAGAGTGTGTGTGTGTGAGAGAGAAAGACAAGATTATGAAATGTATCTTTATTCCCATTCCATGGAGACTTATTTTATGATGCTTCTACTCTCCTCTCATTCTCTTACAGTCTCCCAATAAACATCCCAATGCTCTGCATATATTACTATGATTTACTTAAATCTAAAAGCCAAAGCACAGCCACATTATACACGCATTCATGTAAGGCCGTTGTGAGTTGGTATGGACATCATTTACATTTCAATGGTGTTGGTTGAAAAGATGCCGAGGAAAGTATTCAATGACTAACAAAAGCCTTGTATACTAACTATGCCCACAATGAATGAATGGACATCAATTCAGCACTACGGGAGAGGAAAGAACTTTTTCAATACTCCACAACAGAAAATGTGATTATAGATCACTTGGGGTGCCAATGCCACAACCCCCCTCACAGTTGTTGCGGGCCGAACACTTACTATCAACTCAAAAAGGTATTCTATTAAATAGTGCTTCCTATTCGCCTTTATAAACCCAAGCCCACAATGAATGAATGTCCATCAATTCAGCACTATGGAAGAGGAAAGAACTTTTCAATACTCCACAACAGAAAAAGTGATTATAGATTACATGCAGTGCCAGTGCCACAGCCGCCCTCACAATTGCTGTGGGCCGAGCACTTGCAATCAACTGAAAAAACTAGTCTAGTCTATTAGGTGAATGATGCTGCCTACTTACCCTTATAAACCCAAAACCAACCTATATTCTATCCAATATAAGACGTAACATTCTCACCCACCCAATCATACCCGTATTGCCCATTTTTGGGACCTTTGGAAGATCTACATCCCACATGGTTATCCCTTACTGAGATTCAAAGTGGGAGATCTACATACCTGTGCGTTTGACATCAACTCAAAAAACTAGTCTATTAGGTGATACCATCTACTCGCCTTTCTAAACTCAAGATCGACCCATGTTCTATCCAATGTGGGATGTGACATAGTGCTATGCTTGATGAACTACACAAACCCATCAATCAAAGCTAGTTAAATCAACATAACTTTTATCATTTCAATCTTGGAAAACTATCCTAAAGATTACCTATTAAAATAACTCCAACCATAATCATAGAATTCCGTACAGAATTAGCCAAACATAAATAAATAAATAAATAAATTTGCAATCTCACAGATATAACATACAAAAACATGGTGTTTCCATTATAACATGGTGATGCATAATCACACTAACTAAAACTTTTTGTCAAAGAATGTTCTCACAATTGTACCAAACCATTCTAGTTCCACATGTAACATCAATGTCCAAACATAGACCACTACAAATAGAAAGCAGTAAGTTGTTATTCATAAACAGTAAGTTCACTTTGATTAAGAAATTGACAACATTTCCCATGACAGTACGAACCATTTTCCTGCATTACCACAGAATTATCACTCCGTCATGATAGGCTTGTTCTCATTTGCTTTCGGTCTCTGTTCTTTTGGCTTCTGCTCCTCCATTTTCCTGCAATACCCACAAAAGTTTAGCAATGTTCTAGAAACATATAAAATTATTAAACTACGATATCTACATGTGCTAGGAAAGACAATAAATCAGAATAGGCAAACTAAATAAACCTGCAGCAACAAGCGTATTACATTTAATCAAAGAAGTTGCAGAGGCAGGACCTCATTCTATATGCAGTTTTGAAAAGTGAGATTAATTTAAGCAGGAAAGGGTTATTCTGGTTGGCAAAGAACATCTTACAGGCTAACTGCAGGAGAATAGTTAACCAAGGTCATATCATAATTTTTTTTTAATTTTAACTTTCCAACAAATATAAATTAATATAGTGCAGTCTCTGACTCATGAAAAACAAGAGTCCAAAACAACCTAACTCAGAACTCAAGCGAGTTTGACAATCTATATATTCTGACAACCATTTACATAGCATCAAAATGAAATGCAAAGACTAAAACAAACAAACATACATTGAACAGATCATATATGTATTGAACGCTTAGCAGCCTAATTAAATCAATTCATTAATGAAAAAGATCAAACAACCTCAAACAAAACATTCCCAGATACCTAGACTAATCCTTAACCTACATGAATCCAAAAAAGATCAATAATCATCATCTTAAGCAGATTAAATGATTACAAGACAAGATTTCACCTGGATTAAGCAAGAAAAATTCTAGCGACTCTGTCATTCTAAAGATTCCATTCCCTTCCTATTGTTTATACCTTAATAATGATGAAAGAAAAATTGGCATGGCACAAATCAGTTATACTTTACTCCATATTAATAATACACGTGATTCTATAAATCATATCATTCTACTGGTGCTTGAAGTCCTTTCATATAATTTATAAAGATAAATTCATGTTATTAAATTTTGTACAAGTTCCATAGCCCATGTGGAATATTTCAGTTTAAACAATTAGGCAATGGGTATGCTGGCTGCAGTTGAATGTTAATAACCTAAAATATCAAACATTCAAACCATCCCAGTTCTGCAAAATTAAAAAATAAAATTTACAGGCCCAACATTTTTTTTTTTAAACAAAAAAAGACCGAAAGAAATATGATCAACAAGAAAAGTAAGAAACCAAAAAAATGAAATGGCTCATATAATCGAGGTTATAAAGCTGAAATAAATAAATTACATTAAATAGCTCTGGCAGGCACCGATAAAGCATGACAAAAATCATAAGGATACACAAAAATAGAGAGAAAATAATACCTCTTGTCAGAAGGGCCACCCTTCTGGCTGAGGAAGGAACGGAAGAGAGGAGAGTTAACGTCGTAGATCATTGTTGGAGAAATACAGCACAATCCTTCCTGTCTCGCACAAAAACAAAAACCCAATCCCTGATTCGTCGCGCGGCTTCTTTCTGGAACCTCGGTTATAAAAAGAAAAGAAAGTCAGGCGTGCAGAACAAATCGATAATTATAGAGGGGACCTTAGTGGTTCGGGTTGTTAGGCCAACCCAGTAGATTGTTGGGCTCGCCTTTCTCTGGGCCAAATGAATTTATACGGACCTTAAGCCCTCCACACTGAACAAACCCAAAGAATTGATAACATTGATTGAAATAAAAATTTAGTATTATAATTTTGAACGTTTATACTCTTCTAGCATAATAAGTACAAACCGAGAGAAAATCATTTATTTTGCAATTATATAGCATTATATTTTCATTTATATGTAATTACGGGTGGGTGAGTTTGTTTGATTTGATTTGTGATAAATTTTAAAATGATCCAAAACTGTTAGTTTTGATTGGTTCATTTGAAATGTATCCACCTCTGATATGTATACCATATGTTTAATTGCACATGTATATCATACAATATAAAAAGTTCAATTCTTTTTATGAATAATAATAAGAGACCATAGAGATAGAAATGCTGAGACCTACCTAGAAAAGATTTTGGTGCTCCAGATTCAGACTTAAGAATAGGAATGAAGACTTGACTTGAAATTCTCTAAAATTAAAAAGTAATTGAATCACGATGCCTTATAGCCCTGGGAACAGTCCCTCAATACCATGGCCAGTGTAGCACTTGGCCATGTTATGCTTGCCTATGTGTCGAAACATTAAGAAAGAAAGCAGGTAACACTTGGTTAGTACATTTGAATAAGTTTACTGGCTGCTTCCGTTCAGTTGATGAATATACAAATAATAGTGGCAATAAATATTTGGCTTTATTTTGCAATCAAGAACTGACAGAAACAGGAACAAACCAAGGGAAGAGAAAAGAGATCAGAGAGAAGAAAGAGCAACGTAGCAAGAAGAAAATAATTTACAGGCAAAGACATCCAGTTGTGTGGTTAATAAATTTATGAAGTTAAATTGAGTTACCTTCTAACATTTGTTTTTATATATATATATATATATATATATATATATATATATATATATATAT